>QKWP01001258.1:0-35513 GCA_003550325.1 Gigaspora rosea | reverse complement strand
TTTTTTTTTTTTTTTTTTTTTTTTACCCAGTGATCTGGGAATGAAACGTGGTCAAAACACTGTGTAATCGTTAAAGATCTGTTAATCGTTATATATCGTTTTAAGTAATTACCTGTGTAATCGTTAAAGATCTGTTAATCGTTATATATTGTTTTAAATAATTCTGATTATAATCGATTTGTAGATATATAACGATTTAATATAGAAAATGATATATATCGATTTTTAACCGGTTAATCGATATATATTGTTATTTTTTAATCGATATAAAACGATTAACTATTATATATCGATTAATATCTATACATAAAATTTCCTGATGCGAGCTAAAATTAGAAGTTTTTAAAAGTATAGTAAACGGAACAACCTTTTTAAGGCATCATAATTTTATTTTATAAACCGCATAGGTTAGGGGTGTGCCATTTATCACATGATGTTTTTTTATTTAGTAGCCACCCCTATCCATGTATGGTGTGATCACTTTATTTAATTTTGATTGATTAATATAATATATAGACGTGATCACTGCCTCTGACTATGTATCCATGATAAAAATCATGTGATAAATGGCATGCCCCTTAGTTAGCAAGAAAAATTATTTTGTCAGGTTTATGAAGGCTTTAAGTGTTTTAAGCATTATTCTTTAAACAAATTGTCAACTATGTGCACGTTTTTTAATATTCATTACTATTTTTTTAAAGTTTGCTAAACTATCCTAACAGCTAAAAACCTTTTGCATTAAAAAATTCTTTAAGTTCGCTTATATTAGTGTTTGAAAAATAAGTGATTTTTGCAAAATGAACGTTTTGTTTTGATTTTGTTATATTACACTAAACCATGATCTACACCAGGGACTGTCAAAAATTTGGATATAAAATCATAAATCTTTATTTGAATATTGATAAAAATTTGATATTAAACTTTATTATTTTTGCATAGTTGTTAGGTTTGGTTTGATGATTTTAGATATGCTTCACGCTTTTTTTGATAATTTATATGCAAAAAAATAAAAAGGCCTTATTCTCATAATTGAAAATTCATGTGCACGGCTATAGGCAGTGGTTTTATTATTTTTACCAATTTGATTTTCAGGGTCTTTTTTCAATAAACTGTTACACAAACCTTTCTTTTTTATTAAGTGTATGAAAAATATTTTTTTTGGTCTCTATATGAGATAAATAAGCAATAAATATTAAAAAAACAGCTATAGTAAGCTGTAAAAGAAAGCATTGTTACTAGTTGTCAAAATGTTTGGGTATTTTCGAGTAGTGAAGGATTGGTTTGGTCATTGAACGATTGGTTGAATAATAACTTACTTTATAATAAATTTTAACAACAACATGTTCAAAAAATAAACTGTTAAACTATCATTTGACATTACACACACTCTGATTGGTTGAACGTAGGTTCCAGATCACATGAATTCTAAAATCTTGGCCAAATTTGGACTAAACAGCAAAATTTGGAAATTTTAAAATTAGAGGCAAAAATTTGGAAAAATTTGGAAAAATTTGGATCCAAATTTTTGACAGTCCCTGATCTATACATGATATCAGTATCAAAAAAGTAATAGAATTTTGGGGCACATCTAGGAGTATCAAAAAAGTAAGTACAAGAGTCTCAAAAACGTAAGTTTTGCGACTGTACCGAGATGATTACGTTTTTTTTTAAAAAAAATTTTTTTTAAGAATCGGAAGGAGGATACAAGACCTGATCCTGGCCCTGATACTCTAGCAAAACCATATAAAGATTGTGAAGAAACTATCACCAAGTCTCCACGATTCCATTGAACAATCATTGCAAGATCAGATTATCTGATAGTGCTAAACTAAAAAGGAATAGTTAAATTAACAAAATTTGATTTACAATTGGAATGATGATGCATAGACCAGTTGCATTTGAGGCTTTAATTATCAGAACAGCCTCTCAAAGTTAAACGTGGGAAAATTGATTATCAATGATTATGGCATGATGAGGTTGATCAAGGAAAAATTTGATCTTGTTCTTTTTGTTTCTGCTCACATGCACTTTTTTTATAAATAGTGTTAGTTTTGACCTGCATAAAAGATGTATTATTGATTTGTCTTGTAATAAAGATAAACTGATCTTGGTTTCTTTGTTCTTCATTTAATAAAAGAACTGTTTCGTGAATTCACCATATACCCGATATACTTTAGCCTCACCAAATCGTTACGCCTTTCATTATTGGGTATATTGTAGGGTGTTTTGTTGGTCTTGGTGGTTGGTGGTTGTTCGTCTTGTAACACCAGCCTGGATTTCCACCTTCAACAATATATAAATAGCACAAACTCATAAACTCTACTCAAACTTTACATGCACAAATACCATTCGATTAACTGATATATACTATATATTACCAAACTCAATTACTTCACATTACCTGACTGAGAGAGTTGAATCGCTATCGTGCGTACGTTTCTAGCATGTATTGTACGTATGTACATCTGACAAGATACCAGGCACTGATAATAAGCAATATCTAGGATTATAATCTGGATAATCCTTATCCTTGATCCGATATGTAATACAGATCCATCCGTTTAAAATTAACGGATACGGATATTCAAAATTAATCTGAATTATCAGATGAATCTGAATTTATCCTGTTAACAAGTCAGGCTATTGGGTAAAACAATTTCGAAAATTTTAGATTTGATTGAATAATTTGAAAATCAGTAATTTACCAATGGCGAACATTTGGAATGTTCTAAACTCTTGATATTTTTAATAAGATTCAAAAACTAAAAACTGTTAATGCTTATTTTATTACTAAATAAAGCAATAACACCATCATTATCCCTATTCCATCCAATAAATATTTATTTAATTCAAAGTGATGTAAAAAAGTTACGTTTTTGTTGCGTCAATAGTTACTTTTTGATTCACTTTGTTAGTTTATATGTCAAAATTTTTCATCAAACTAGACGAATTAGGGTGTTCCCAAGAGAAATCTAAACTAGTCTTGGGATCTGTTAATAACTTTAAACTTTTTAAATTTTAAGCAATGATTACAATTTACTTAATCATTATAAAAAAAAATTAGATATTTTATTAACCTATTTACATATTACTGTATTAATGTAAAAATTTTGCCAGTTATTTATATAAAACTAAATATAATAATTGCAGTTCAGTTATATAAACAAAACTTATAGAAATTTGTTATTGGTCCGTGGGGTAGTCGTACAACACGGCCTGAGTTAGGAAGTGTATTTTAATAATGGCGGTCATTGTTATACGCAAAGAAAAATGATCACTTTCACGTGAAGTTTTGAAGTTGCACAAGAAAATATGCAATATAATTGGTGGATTAAAATAGATAGCCAATCATATTTGTCGTATAACTTCACATGCGTAAAAATTATTGTTTTTAAGATTTTCCGTGGCCCAATCATCAATAGAGTACCCTAGCTCATATGGGTGGATTTATTTCTATGTGATTATTGAAGAGCTGCCCTCTGATTGGTTAATTTGTTTAATGTAATAATAAAAAGTGATACATACTTTTTCGAAGCCACACGTTTTTTTTTTAATAAAGTGGTATGAAATTTTGTGCTTACATTCAACAAGACTTCAGCTTCAATGATCCTCACTAATCCTACGATAGTTTTTTTTAGGCGTAACTTTTGCTAGTAACGATGGCAAAGGGCTCACCACGCAAGAATACAGGGCTAGGTGTGAGATGTGGCAAAAATTTCGCAAACTGACACCAAATCTTTTATCTAAAACTATGAAGAGTCAAGCTGCTCCAAGTTTAAAGGTAGAACTCAAATTAGATGTCCAGCTGTATCAACAACATTCAACAAGACTAGATCCCGCAACTGTTTTTTAAGATCCTGCAAGCATAAAAACTTAGTGATCAACTTTGTCATAAACATTATACAGAGTTGGTTGTATTTGATAGAAATTTAAGCACGAATAAAAAACAAGAATATAGACAATGTAAAAACATGGGGGGTTATGTGCAGTATGTGGCAAAGTATCTTTAAACAAGTTATTCAGAATACAGGAATAGTTTCGGTATTGAGGTATAAATTTATTCATTCAATAAAACCTTACAAAATTGATTATTATTTTTTTTACTTCATATTAATATTCACTAATCTCAAAACAAAAATATTAATTACTAGATATATAGTCAACAAAAAAAATAAAAATTCTAGACGCTTTAGATAATTTAGATCAAATACGTATAAGAGATATTGTTTAATTTAATATGAACTAAAGTTGAAATGCATCTCTAGTAAAGGTGATGACAGAAATATAGAATCGAATTACTATTTAAAAATATATAATTAAATAAAGTTTTGCTAATAATAAATTGATAATAAAATCGGTTGACAATAAAATTGTTATCGATATTAATCACATCTTGATTGACAAAATGTCACTTTATTAATTGATTGGTTAAGGTCAAGATTTGATCATCACATGTGATAAAATCGAATTTGGGACAATCTTGAATGGAAACAAATCCGCCCATATGTATGGCAAAAAAAGTTCGGGTCACGTGATAACCGATAAAAATCTTTAAGTTTATTTAGATTAGGGTTAGGGTTAGGAACAGAGTCAGGGTTAAAGAGTGTTATAGGTAAAATTACCTCCCCGACATTTTTTGTTAGTGCGCAGAAGGTTGTTTCTTATGAAGTTTGTCGAGAAATAAGCGATTTCTTCTAATTTTCTTTAGAGCGAACGTTTGTTTTGAATTTTTCTGATCGTGTTACGTTACACCAAATTGGAAATCCTTATTGGCTAATTTACTGCAGATCGTCACATGACCCGAACTTTTTTTGCCATCCATAAATACCTTTCCGCTGATCGTGTCGCTCTGCATCACGCGATAGGACACGACCCCCAAATTTGCAACAAGTAAAAATAATCGCGTGCAAAAACGTAAAATGCAATTGACGCCCGAATGTTTAGTGGCTCTTAAATACAGCGGTAAGACTACAATGGTGATTTCTCGTGACAGTAGTTTATGTTATAACCCATAGTAAACAATAGAGTTTTGGGAGAACTCTGAGAACCCTTCTCTTCTGAGCTTTTTTGAGTATCGACTACATAACAATTTGGAACAAAAGGAAAAAGAACACAGTCGGTATAAAAAGGAAGTAGAAACTATCATCGAATACCATGACAAAACATGTGAAACCGGGAAAATAGCGCTGCAGCTGCTAAAAAAGTTCCAGGTAAATGTATTTCATTCAGTTCTATACCACTTTTTGACACCCATCACGACTACCCTGCTGGTTGCGTGCTGGTAGCGGGAAAGGTTGCTTGCTTGTTGTGTTTGTTGGTGGCAATAGTGTAGATATTTAGCCCTGTTCCATATCATCTACCATGTTGGTTGCTTGCTGACAGTGGGAAAGGTTGCTTGCTTGTTGATTAGTGTTCAGGGCAGTGTTTAAACGGTCTACCTTGTGGGTTGCTTGCTCATTAAGGGAAAGGTTGCTTGCTTGTCCGTGGCTGTGGTTCGAAGTTTGTTCACATGTTATTTATCCATAATTAATTGGCATTCTTTTTAATTTTATAAGAGCGACAAAAAGTCAAGAGAGGTAAATCAGTTTTGGGAACTGCAAGCAAAAAGAAGAAATCTTATAAGCGAGTTCAAGTTGTGTGAAAGCGAGGTCAAGTTGTGTGAAGAAAAAGAAAAATTAAATGAGAAGAAACAAGTAGGTTATCTTTATAGTATTTTTCAGAATGGATTTATAGCTTCCTAACAATTTTTTAATATAATCTAATGTAGAATGAAATAAGAGGCCAGATTTGCATTGAACAGGTTGGCTTGTTAACTTTGACATTTAATTATATTTATCCTGATACTGGCGTACTAAAGGTTTATTTTAGTCTCAACTTGTTTTGGACACGGCTAAAGAAACTCGGTCTCAATATGTCATATTACAAAAAACGGTCACCAAAAGGCGCTTACTGAATGAGCTTTCTGAGAAAACCTATAATGAAGATGATCGATATGATAAAAAGGTGGATATATGACTTAAATTTTTATCTGCAAAAAAATAAAGATAAATCAGTTATTTATATTTAATTTCAATTTAGACAAAATTGTGCAATGAAGGTGATGGAAATGAAGGATACGATGAAAAACACATGTAAGCTATATTATTTTTAAAGCCATATATAATTAACACCACACCTGATAAAATAATCTGATCCGGTTAAATTCGTGATTACGTCATTCATATAGTTTAAGTGAAATTCAAGAAATAATAGAAGATGAAGAAAACAACCCATTTTTAGCACCTAAGGATGATGTTGATAATTCAGATTATAATTATGATTATAGTAAGGATGATGTGGAGAATTCGGATATAATGAAGATGTAGAGGATTCGGATTATAATAATGATGTTTTATTAACAAAGGTGATATAAATTCTCTTTTAATAAAACGAATATTTTTGGCGTATTAAAATAACTAATAAATATCATTTTTTTCTAGGCTTTGCAAAGCATGAATGATGGTGAGAAACTCATAAGAGATGCTTTGCTTAAAATTCTCCAATATAATAAAGACAAAGAAATCAGGTCAGGAAAAAACTTTATGAATTCACTTTTTTTAAATGGCATAATTGAAATGGCCAATGTTAAAGAACAGATACTTATAAAATTTGAAGGCGAACAACTTTATTGGTTAGGGGATATCTTAAATAAGAAAACATGGAAGAAAACTCGAGAATTCATTAACTTTTGTAACCAGTTTAATGAAGACAATTGTGATCGAGTAAATGTTTCTGTTTTAGTTAGAAAATCTTTTGTTCCCGAAGGAAAATTTAATTCTTTTTCGGCTGAAGGACATGATATAGCCCAAGACATCATGAAACATTTGTAAGTTATTTTGTGTTTAAAACTATATATTAATTAGATAACTGACAGTATTATTTAATAGTTCTGTTAGGTTGGAAGCGCCAATGATTCGTGACTCCAGGTTCGATGATTTAGAAAGAACTTATGCAATTGATACGATTGTTTATATTTTCAATAGACTTTTTAGAATGCATCAGGATGTTCTTGAATGGAGATGGTATATATTTAATACTATTATATATTTTATTATGACACAGTATACACTATATTTATATTGATTATTTATTTATTAATTTAGGATCGAATGTTTGACATCTAGCACGAAATCACATAGGTTTGATGGGATAATTAAAATTCCTAAAATAAAGAATGGTGATAAATATATCATGATAATAGAATTTTCGAAGGGCAGAAAGGCTACCGAAGATAAAGAAATGGATGATAAAATCAAACTTGGCAGAGAATGATAAATAAGATTTCAGATGAGGTCCCATGTGATAAACTGAGGGTGTATACTGTCCAATGTATTAGTAAGTATATGTTGTTATAGAAAAAGAATCAAAAAGGTTAGTTATTAATGTGAATTTTTTTAGATGGAATAATCCGTATTCATTATATGATGAGACCATTACCATCTGTTTATTTATTCGAAGAATTTGGCACCATCAAAATTCCAACCACATTCGATGATATGGAACAATTTTCGGAAGATATATCAGTTCTTATGAATTTTCAGGTATTATTTTAATAAAAATAGATTTCTTGAATTAATTAATACAGCATTGCTAAATATTGCTGACTATTGATATAATAGGTGGATGTTCTCGCGACGATTAAAGCTTTGAATAAAGGTTAAAAAGGTAAAATCACATATAAAGTTCTAATTGAAGACACACCAAAAACAGAAAAAAAATTAGACAGAGAAGAGCTATCAAAACAATAGAAATCCTAGTCGATAACTAAAAAAAAATCTACTGATTTAGAATAAACTCACCACATGATATATACAGTTGTTATAAATATTCTCTCGCTCTTGATAATGAATTTAAATAAATTTCTTGTCATAATAAATTTGCAGTGAATATTGACATCTTTACGTACTTAAAAGTGCATAAATAATTTACTCGAGCGATTTATATCAATCAATTGTAAGGATGTCTTATTAGTGTGTCCAACCATATAATCACTTTACGTTAGTATAAATTCATATGCATGATTACAAGTGTGAAGTTACCGACGATGACAACATAATGTACACGTGAGGGCTTTTATTTATTAATAAAAACATAATGAATGATTTTGATTTAGGGGCTTGGCCTGTCGAGATGATAGTCATTGGTATAACTGATAAGTTCTTGATGACCTGTCGGGGAGACAGTCATAAAGAAAAAGAAAAAATATGTTACACGATGCTAAAAAACTGCGTAGGTTGCTCGATTAGCAGGAGAAAACACCCAGATGTATTTCCATAGAGTCTCCCGAAAATGAGAAACAAAACAAATATTTGCAACAGGTAATTCTAAAAAAACAGAAAAATTTGCTGTCATTTTATGTGACCAACTAGAAACAAAATTAACAAAATTTCAATCCAATACTTATAGAATAAAATTAAAACATTTTAGAGAAATTTAACAAAGATTTGTTTAACGTTTCAAATGATAAGCGTTTTAAGGAAGGCATTTTGAACAAGGCATCTTAGACAAAGAGAGGCATTCCGAACAAGGCGTCTTAGACAAGGCATTTTAAACAAGGTATTTTAAACAAGTGTTCCAGAAATATTCAAAAGTTTTTAAATAAACGTTTTACAAGATACACTTGGTGTTAATTGAACAGAATTCCAAACAAAATATGTGTATTAATAATGAATTCTTTAACGTTTTATATTTGCCATATTTAACTACATTTTAATTTATCTTTTATTCAAATACGCACTGATGACATCAGGAAATTTTTGTAAGGTGGATATCGATACCAACCGCAGAGGTGATTACAATCGATTGCAATTATTCAAATTCGCATCGATAAGAATCATAATCGATTATTTTTTAATTGATTGTGATCGATTATAATCGAAATAAATCGATAACAATCATCTCACTGCAGCTGGTAATCTTGATTGTGATCGATTATAATCGAAATAAATCGATAATAATCACCTCTGCAGCTGGTAATCTTATTTAAAAATTTCCTGATGATTATCATTTTGATTTCATTAAGGCGTCATTATGAACACAGTTTGATTTATTTGTATGTATTATAAAAAAAATAAAGGGAGTCACCTACAAAAAATAATTCTGCTATGTTATCCGTAACTATCTAATCTATTAAAAGGGATCCATTCGATTACATTCTCATATTTCGTAGCTTTAAGTTGAAATTCTCTAATATAATCATCGATATTCTTAACTCAGCTTATCCATTTTTGTATCGTTTTCTGAGGGTCACACGTCCGACACCAAGTTCTTGATGTGTTATATCGGTTGCAGTTTGCTCATTTTCCATTATTCCAATTTCTTTCAAACCCGAATTCATCAAATACTGGCATATACTCATTTTTTGTAGCGTGTTGAGTTAGTCCATATACTTAAAGTTTACCACTCGCAAATCGCACGAGATCTTTAAACATATAATAAATGGAATATGAATAAATTCTTAAATAAAATAAAAACGTATTAAATAAATAAAAAAAACTTACTTCTTTTAATAAGTTTTGAAAACTATATAATATTTTAAGCTCAACTTTATGTGGTGGTGTACGTGATTGAGTGTATTCCCGCAAATTTTCCCTTGTCATCATATATACGTGAAATTATTTGTATACCATCTAGCCAGTTTGCTGAAAATCCTTCTCTAATCTTTTGAATATTATCTAATCTATTAAAAGGAATCCACTCAATTACATTCTTATATTGTGTAGCTTTAAGTTGAAATTCCTTAATGCAATCACCGACATTCTTATTACCACTCGTCTATCCTTGTATTGTCTTCTGAGGGTCACATGTGTATAAGATGTGTTATGTCGGTTGCAATTTGCACATTTTCCATTCTCACTTTTTCTTATGGAATCAAATTCATCGAATACTGTCATATATTCATTTGTTGCGATGTTTTGGATTAGTCCATATACTTTAAAGTTTCTATTATTTAACAGCACGTCGTCTATAAACTTATTAAATATTTATAGTTATATAAATATGAATTAAAATAATTATACAATATAATAATGATTTTATATCTTACTTCTCTTAACATCTCTAGTGGGTTTAAACTTTCTTCACGCACGAAATCCCCTGGATACAAATTAAATTAGTCAAGATTTTATTTACGCGATAGTATATCGCGATAGGAAAAAAAAAGCAAGTACAACGCGACGATCTCGGAATGTCGATTTGCGCGTGACCCGGAAAATCTCACCTACACCTACACCCTGTATCTGTCCTCATTCAATAAACTTCTTTCGTCGTCGTATCTTCGTGTGTACTTTTGATTTCTAAAGAATGCAAAAATAATAAGTACTGCATCATCGTTATTACCAACTAATAAACAACTAATCTAAAAAACTAATCTAAAAAAAATAAAAAAAAAACAAGATCCCAGGATTCCATTTAGTTAGCGTATATCCTATCCACCATAAGTTCTCAAGTTGAATTTTTTGTTAACAAAAAATTAAACACAAAACAAGACGTTCGGAACCACGCCCCTACGGTGTGGGTATGTAGTCACATGGGTTTATTGTACTACCGTCCTACTTGTCCGGCCCGTGGTTCAACTTGAGAAACGCGATGAAACTGATATAAAAATATCAGACCTTTTTAGACCTTTAACATCGATATGGCAGCGTACCTTAGTACCATAGGATATACGACCAAAGATCCCGGGATTAATTAGTTAGTGTATATCCTATTCACCATGAGCGAGAAACTGATAAATCAGTCTGCAGCCCTGATTTATCAGACCTTTTACACTCGTATGGCAGCGTACCTTCGGATATACAAATAACTCAACAATACCTAGTAAAAAAATTTCTTACCATATAAATAATCACTCTCGCTCCATACTTCAAATAAATTTCTTCACGATCATTCGAAATTCGTCGTCGGTAGCTTCGTTCGCATTTTCGAGTTCTAAGTCGTCATGAACAACAAAGCGCGTATTATCTTTACACTTCTGTAATTGTAACTCCGTAACTCTTCGACCGACACGGCGGTGAACGACGACTGAGAAGTTAAAGGTAAAAAGAAATGAATAGAAGAAAACGGAAGCAGAAGGGAAAAAAAGCAAGACAAATTACAAAAAAAAAAAGAAAAATAAGAAAGAAAAAAAGACGAAAAAAAAAGAAAAAACGAAGGAAAAGAAGAAAACGATGGCAAAGAAAAGAAAGCAGCAGCAGCCACTAAAAGAGCTTTGTCTTCTAAAGCTTTTTTAATTGTGGTTGGCTCAGGATAAAGAAAAGAACGAAGAAAAGAAAAAATAAATACATAGAAAAGGATTTTTGTAAACAACTTTTTATAATTCTTAGTAATCAACCGGAATAATATAATAGTGGGGAAAAGCTCAAGGTCAGATACCTAAAATGGTAATCGGGACATAACAGTATAATACGCGAAAGTGGTTACGTTATTGTTGCAGATCACTATCTAAAATAGTAACTAACCTTTCACTAACCCTAACTAAGAAAGACCTGCATCAAGGTTCTCCCTTTCATATGATAAACAATTTCTCATCGAAACAGCATTCAATAAAAATAATTTATTAAAATATGATAGATTCGGAAGAATGACACAAAATGCTATTACGACTATTCTGACTTCTCTGTTCACAAGGCAAATTGGAAAGATTACGGTTTAACATTGCTTTTAAATATTATATCCCTGGAGGAAAAGACTTCAAAGATTTGTTAAAGTACAATAATAATGCAGAATAATAATAAAACTGCGAGTAACTCTACACTATATATATATTTTTAGTTCAAGAATTTATAAAAAGTTTGCAAGCATCCAAATATTATTGAATTTATTGAGTAATTCGAGGTTAGTAATAATAGTTGAATATTTTGTATATATTTATAATTTATATATGAAATAAATTTTAAAAATATATTCATAATAGATCGGGGATTCTATAATATGGCTTTACAATTGACAAATAATGGATAATTTTTCAAAACTTGAATGGACTGATAAATTGTGAATGGCCCGTGAAATTTCAGACGGCCTCGAATTTCCTATATAAAAATAATATTGCATCAAGTTCTTGTAAGTGTGGTTATTTAATTATGTTGCCATATGATGACGAAAAATTTTATATACTATATCTGATATGATTTTTTTTATTTTAATAATAATAACGATTTATTTTCTTTTGTTTCAGCATTCCAAAAATATTCTAGTTTATATTATAAAACTAAAATTCAGTTAATCGTGAGTTTTATTAGTAAATCCATTATATATATTTTCCAGAAACTTTTTATTAACACACGTTGCAAATTTATTTAAACAATTTTTATTAATTCTTTCTTTATGCTACAATATTATTACAGCAATAAAACAGAATGATAATAGAAAATCAAGACGTTTGCTTCTTAATTTATTTTCATTCCAATTTATGTTTGCAGTAAACAAAACCATATTTCAAAACTTACGACCCTAATAGTCTAAAAAAAAATTCACAAATACAATAATAAAAAGTACAGTAAGAAGTTGTATGTATGGGAGTTACGGAGTTTGAGCAATAAAGACAAAAATGAAGATGTTTATGTATTGACTAGGAAGTTAAATTGGGTGGAAATATATAAAAAATAAAATTATCGTATGTAAACATTATGAGTGGCGGTGTAATCAAAGTTTTCGTCGATAATTAGTTAGTTCCCTGCATTATAATTTGTCTTTTTGTCGGATATAGGGAATTAATATATAGTTTAATAATGAACTCCTTAATTATTATTATTTTTTTTTTTAGTTTGTTTTTTATTTTAGCTTCCTACCCTGCGCATTAACGGTAACATCCGTTTGACTAAAAATAAAAGTAATCAAATAAATAAAAATATAATCAAAATTAAAATAAACAAATTAAAATTAAATGTATCTAGTCGCACCTATTAGATTCAGCCACGGGAGGGCCTCCTCCTCGAATAGGTTTAGCTATACGACCAAAGGGAAGTCCCGCGAATGTGGAAGAGGCCGTATTTTTTTGAGCTGAATAATTGAAAAATACGAGTTAAGATATTGAACGTTTAAATGAATATGAAATAATTATAAACTTACCTCTTGCTTGTTCTAATCGCTCACGTACTGCTTGTAACTGTGCCTCGAATCTATTAATCATGAAGAACAATTAGTAATAAGTAATTTTATGATAAAGCATTTCATTTTATAAATATAAATACTTTTGATTCTGTGTAGTTAGTTTCTCCTGCGCGTCTTGCAATAAGGCTTCCAGAGCCTGGATACGCTCATTACGAGCGAGAAGTTTCCGCTCAGCGATAGCTACTTCTTTCTTTAGTGATGAATTTTGTTCAACAAGCTATATTTATAAAAAAAAAAAAAAAAAAGGGATTAATGCTTAATGCTTATCATAATAACACTCAATATTACATTTAAGATGATTAAAGAAAAAATATCTTACTTGTTTTTGTACATTTGTTAGCTGTTCTAAATTTCTTTCTAAAAATGCCATCTTTTTTTGTTGTGCCTTATTATTGTTGCTACGTAAAACATTATTGTATTGTTCCCGTGTTTCATCCAATGAGATTTCAAGTTCAACAACTTTTTCACATCGGTTTTGTAGATCGCGCATTAGAGCTTTTTTCATAACATCAAAATCAGCCAATTGTTGTGCCATAGTTTTGCGAATTCGTTCCATATCTTTTTCTTTATCCGCAACACTTTTCTGGCCATCAGATTTTCCTTCCTTTTCTTTATCATTAAGAGCATTCTGGATTTATAACCAGCATGAGAAAAACAATTAAGTCCCTGCTCAAACATGATTTCAAATAAACATTTTTCTCACCGATTCATTCTTCGGAAATACTATTACCTGTAATTCTTCATTTGCTCTCTTCAAATCAGTAAGAGCGCTATCAAATAATAGAATTCACCCGTTTTTAATTCTAGAACATAAAGGAAAATTTGCAGGTCAAATTAAAGGCAAAATACACTAACCTGTTAAGTTTGTGTAATTCTTCATTTTTCTTCTCTAACTCTTGTTTCAATTCTTCAATTTCTTTTTGTTGTACTTCTTTTTTGGCAGTGAATTGAGCCTCAAGTTTACCCTATATAAGATCTTGGTTAATAAATTGATATCTAACGCTAATGATAATTATTTAATTATTTAATTAATTGGAATGATTTTCAGACAACTTACCCTTAATTCTGCTACCGTTTCGGTAATATCAATGTTGCTGTTTGCTTCTTCTTCAGCGATTGTTTTATCTATAAAGATGGTTATCATAAGAACCTAAGTTAACTCTTAGACAAATTAAATAAACTCCGATAATTACCTAGCAACTCTTCGTATTCTGTCTCTAAGGTTGATAACCGAATTTCAAACTCATCTCTTTGTCTTGTTAGACGTTCATTTTCATAGTGCAATTCATTAATTGTTTGTTCATGTGTTGAAACTAACTCTTTCGATTCAGCCAATTCACGACGTACAGTTGCAAGTTCTTCTAAAGTAAGTGAAGTGCTACTGTCACCATCAACTTTTTCAAGTTTAAGAAGAGTGTCACGAATTTGTTTCTCTTTAGCGGAGATCACACCAGAAGGATCAAGCTCTGCAAGAATCTGAGCCATTTTCTCCTGTTTCTTTTGTTCTTTATCACCTTCTCTTTGAGCGAGTTTAAGTCCAGAAATTGCTTTCTATGAATTCATATAAATCACAATAAGAATACGAGTTGTCAACTAAGATATTCGTTTTCAATTCTTCAAGTGAAAAAAATGATAAAATATATAAAAGTCAAGTACTTTAAGTTCTTCAATCTCGGTGGTTAAGTCTGAATTTTGCTCACGTAAACTGTCCATTATTATAGCATCTTCTTTATGATCATATGTGACTTTCTCCAACTGGACTTTAAGCTCATTAAGTTCGCTTGTCATTTGTTTGTTTTCCTATTGGATTTTGATCAAGATAACTCATTTGTCAGAA
This sequence comes from Gigaspora rosea, assembly GCA_003550325.1. Lineage (NCBI taxonomy): Eukaryota > Fungi > Glomeromycota > Glomeromycetes > Diversisporales > Gigasporaceae > Gigaspora > Gigaspora rosea. The sequence continues at coordinate 20,527 of QKWP01001258.1, read as the reverse complement.
TTAAAAATCAATGTAAATAATAATGTTGATGATATATTTTACCTTAGTAATTGACTCTTCCTGTTTTTTATAGGTATCAAGTTCCTCATTCAATTCAGCAAGGAGTTTTTCCTTGGCCGCTAATTCAGTTTCTTTTTCAGCAATCTGATCATTAAGCTCATTTTCCCGTTTCAACAATTCATCTCGTTCATCTTTTTCTAAGATTGGAGCAGGAGTACTTGGCCTCGATTCACTTGATTCAGATTCAACTTCTTTCTTGACAGTTTCCAGTTGCGGATTGGTCGCAGAAGTTGGTGTAGTTGGAGCTGCTGCTGAAGAACCTGAAACTTTTTCCATTGAAGCCCATTTTTCTTTTGGTACATTACCACCAGAACGCCATACACCAATTTCTCCTTCGAGAGCCGCAATATATTGTTGGAAACTAACAGCTTCACTTTTGGCCTTCTTAAGAAGAACCTTAAGCTCAGCAGGACTAAGTTCAGCATTAACTTTAGCCTTATTCTTGATGGATTTAGCTCTAATGGTTGATAAATAATGTTATGTTAATTTTTAAAAACTCGTATTAAAAAATAAGCTTAATTAGACTTTTAAATAAATGTTTATTTACCTCATACCGAATCTTAGCGTACTCAAAGTTTCCGCTTCATTGAAAGAGGAAGGAGAGCTGTTTATAATCAAAGTTGTACGGGAGTTACCACCAAGAGATTCTTGAAGAATTCTAGTAAGTTTACTGTCTCGATAAGGAATATGCGTTGACTATAATGAAATTGGATTAACATTTAATGAATATGATAATGATGTACAAAAAAACAATACATGATTTTTTATGATACATACTTTTCCATCAGTTAAAGCGTTAATAACCATTCCCAAAGCAGATAAGGACTTGTTAATTTTCTTAGCTTCTTCAAGAGTTTGACCGGAAGCACCTGTCTTGCCAACCTACATTTCGAATAAATTAAGTTATCGATCATAAATTCTAGATAATTTGAAATTCAAGAGCACGAACCTTTTCGGAACCAGCCAAATCGACAAGGGATAGTTTACCAGATTTTACACTACCATCAGCAAGATTCTTTTGATTGATAGTGATAACAAAGATAGAATGTGACCTTGAACTTTCAGCGTTCATGTCTAAAAAAAAAACAAAATAAAAAAAAATGATAACGATGTCGTGTCAATTTAATCACTATTGATAATGCTACAATAAAGAGAAAAAAAAAAAAGGAATAACTTACTTGTATATGCAACAATACGAGCACTACCACCACGTTTCATCACTTCGTACACTTCTTGCACAGAACCAACGTATACTTCCAAAAGACCTTTCACATAAACACCTCTATTTTTTTCTTCGTGTACGGGTAAATTATCATTTTGGGCTATAAAATTATGTAAAGTTTAGAATTAATGATAATATAATAATTTTTAAGAACAAAATGAGAAATGAAGGTTTATACTAACGATTAAGTAAATCCCTAATTTTTTCCATATAAATTTCCATATAAGATACTTTTACAGTGTATTCAATTGTTGGTGGAGAATCAATGATACTTTGAAAAATTTGTTCCACAATACGGGGAATAAGACCCTTAAATTCTTCATCATCCATATTTCCCTATAATATAAATTGAAATATCAAAAATGTTAAGAGTGTACTCACTAATGTCGCTATCCAGGAAAAAAAAAAGTAATAAAAAAAGACAAATAATAATTTCTTACCATCATAGTGTGAGTCTTACCAGAACCTGTTTGACCATAAGCAAACACGGTTCCGTTATAACCGCTGATAACCTCTGTTCATGATATAATTAATTCGTTACTTATTATAATTGAATAAAAATATCAATAGGTTTTGAAAGCTTGTTTTTACCATCGACAATATGTTTTATAGATTCTTCAAACACAGATTTTTGAGAAGTTTCCGGTGGAAAAATTCTATCAAATGTGAAATTTCCTTGAAATTCTTTACCCTATAATGGATGAAATAGAAATGCATAAAGAATTTTAAAATTAGTAAAAATACAATTATTTGGAACAAATTATTTAGAATGAATTGACTTAATAATTTTTTTATAATATACATGTAATACTTGTTATAGTTAACTCTTGATATAATAAATGTTCGACATAGATTCAATATTAAACTTCAACTCAGTATATATTGTATTCTCTTGATACAATTTATACAGAGGAATTTTTATAACAAGAATCACTTGTATTCTCCATACTAGCAAACAAGAAGTGTATTGAAGCACACAACACACTTGATGACTGCAAGTATAGCGAACATTAAAATAATGCAGCTGAAATAAAGACGGATAGTAACCTCCATGCGACAAGATTCACCGTTGTCGTCATAGCTGATAATAGGAACACCACCTTCCCTAATTTCACGGGAATTTTGTGGTCGGAAACGACACACGACTCTGATATTGTTTCCTGCTTGACTCATTATAATATATTTCTAAGAATTGAAGTCTATTCTGTATTTTCGTAAGCAAGATGAGATGAAAATTGAAAGGTGGAAGAAAGGTACATCTTAGTATGATTTACATCATAAAACCCATCATACACCATCGCTTTATAACAGAAGGTTAAAGTGCAGATGAAACTTACTTTTATAAAGTATTTCTTACTTATGCTTGTTCTTATAGTTTCTTAATTATTAGAATAGAAGTATAAAAAATAAAACGTAGTATTATAACAGGAGCTTTTATTTGTACTTTTCGATAAAAGGGTGGGGAGTCTATAAGAAAAGTGTAAAATATAAGGTTTTTTTTTTTTATGTTTTTCTCTTTAGAATTTGTCTTCGAGACCTGCGAAGGTAGGGTCAGCCGAGCAGGAGAAGACAGGGGGAGACTGATAAAAAGGCAAAAGGTCAGTTAAGTCTTTAAGCCAACTCTACGTTAGGATTTGACAAGATTACCGTTATATACTAAACTGATAAGCGTCAGATGAGCAGGCACTGATACTACCGAGATACCAGATACGTAATATAATTTATAATTTTATATTGTTGTAATATATTTAATTATTTTATAATAATAAATCCAATCATTTACACAAATAGTCGTGAAAAAATTCAAATTTAAATATTGCACGGTAACTCACATAAAACTTATAGGCTAATACAAGGAAAAAACTCTAAATCTTTGACATACATACGTCCACGATTGTTGCACAATTGTTTCACTAATGGTTAATTTAACTAAATAAATATAAAGACGGGCGAACATTTAATCACAATAGCAATAAAAAAAAAATCTTTTTTTATCGAATTCTTGTAGCCTTAAAACGAAAGGAAAATAAAATCTTTTGCTATTAACGAGTTCGTCTAGAGGATTCATCCATTGTTGGTATCGTTTACTCTGCAGTTTTCCATATAAATAACAATAATCCTTGTTTTTGTTTGAATTGTCACAATCTTATGTTTCTGCATGCTAATATTGTGCTCAAATATTTAATATAGAAAGAGTTACATCATTATCCTTGATCAACATAATTTAGCTTGTTTCAGAAGTTTTTAATACTTTTCGCTCAATTTCATTGTGTATAATTGCCATTCCCCATTATGCACCTCTGAACACGGGCAAAACAAACAAATGTTTGAAGAAGGTATTTGGATAATTTTGATCAAGAATATACGAGATAGCGACAATATTGACAAAAGCTGGATTGAAAAGAAAATTTCCAGCCGCAAGGTTTTCATAATAATTGTAATCGCAGATCAATAAAAGATTTCACTGGTATAAATCTGGATTCTTAAGGTTACACGAATCTTGGCCACGGCTCTTCCGGAAATATTAGGTAACAGAAAGATTATGGAAAATAACACGACATAAAATCCGCGGATATGCAGGCTATACCGTTTTTTTTTTTGTTGATTGCAATATTGCCTTTTTTTAATAATAAATAAATTGGAAATAATTTAACATGATAAAATTGTCGTAAGCTTAGTATTAGTCCATACCTGATTTCCAAATCTTCAAATGGCGTTGTTTCAATGGAAAACAATTGTGGCTGACTCTTTTATTTTTGATTCCATAGCCCCAATTATGTTCTTTCGCCAAGTACAATCTTCGATTTCATGAAAAAAATATCTTACCGGTACCTCATAAATAAATTCCAAACTTAGCATGAGATCTCAATTCGCCACTCATTGTGTCAAGTTCAATTCAAAGCTTTGCGCCTTAGAAAATTGCCCAAATACATTCAATTATCTTTCAAAATAGAACTACATAAAAAGTATTTTTGGCGGTTTTTTTAATGGTTCCATATGTATCTCAATGCTTCTTTGTTGATGTTATATATCTAGTATATCTACTGTAGTAAATCTAGTATATCTAGTATATCTAGTAAATCTAGTAATCTATATATCTAGTTTCTTGTTGTCGAATTATGTAGTTTTTTTACGAAATGATCTGTAATTCGAAAAGTTATTATACGTATAGAACGTTTCAATAAAAATAAAAATCTATGCAAACATTTACGTGATCTCGAGAAATCCACGACCAAAGTAAGGTAGAAAGACTGATTTCCGTAGCGGTTGTCCATTATCGTTGTCTAAAGCAGATTTTAAACAATTAAACGAATCAAGATAATCTTATCACTTATAATAGATATAGATAGATTACCCATTATTAAGGAGTCGCGTAAAGTACGAATTCTCTTATAAGGAAATTTTGCAACTGTATAGTTTGACTTATTACTGTATTGCATAGTTACAATTTTTTCTAAATTGGATGAAAGTTAAAGCGGTAAAGATCATCTTTGGATACCTAAAGCTAGTCCGAGATACCAAAGTTGAAATCAAAGAAGGGATCATCGTTGGATATTTAGCCTAAAGCGCGATGTACTTTCGCGGTATAAATGAATTTGTCAAATGGTATTACTGATGTGCAGTGGGTGTACGGCTTAAGAGCTCCTCTTATAGGAAAGGGCAACCTTATCCCGGGGTATTCCGAGACAAAATTTATTTATGCGACGTACGAATGTATGCAGCTCCTGAAATCCCAACGTTATAAAGAAATTTTCACATGTATCTCTATCCTAAAATTTATAATGAATCGCCTTTCTCCGATTCCTGTCCTACAATTATGATCAGTCACTGTAATTAATTGTTATTTGCACGTAGCTATATATACTTTTTAATTAATCGTTAAAAGTCGTAAAGTTTTAATAGATGAACAAGTAGTAACTCTTTTAATAATAGAGATTAAGCTTATAAAAATTCGAATGATCAGTCTATGAAAAAGTCTGCAATCAAATTTATATCTAATTTCATACTTTTTTTTTTTTTTAAACAAATTTATAATCAAAAAACAAAATAATAAATTATTACCAACGATATTTTATTTGTAAAACTCAAAGTCCGTGTCAACTTTCTTAACATTCGCTTTATAGCCTTTTTCAATATCTTTACTCAGAATGACATATCGATTTTTTCTGACTGCTTGCATTCCTGCTTCTTGGCAAATAGCGTGAATTTCCGCTCCGCTTAATTTGTCCGGACGAGATACGACTATCAATATATCATATATTTAGTAATAATACGTATATGAATTATATTTCAATGAAATATGATTCACATTTTCGATTCTCATTTTGCCGGACTTAGCCCCTGATTGTATTATGGTAATATGTAATTGGAGGTACTTGATGACTAATAATACCGGTCTATGGTGTTACCAAAATAGAACATATCATATACAATCAGATTCTCAGGGGCTGAGTCCAGTAAGACGAAAATTAAAAATTATATTCACAGGTTGTCTCTCATATAAAAATAATTAATTAATTAAATAATATAATTGATACATACAATCTTCAAGATCAACTTCTTCTGAAAGATTCATTTTAGAGGTAATGGTAGAGAAAATTAAACGTTTTTGACGGCGATCTGGAGTAGGAAATTCTATTTTTCGATCAAGACGACCAGGTCTAAGTAATGCTGGATCTAAGGTATCTGCTCGATTTGTAGCCATGATAACCTATAAATAAAATTATGTATTATATATTATTATATATTATTATATTTGATTATATATAACTATAATGAATAAATAAAAAATGTATACCTTCACGTTTGATGTTTGATCGAACCCATCCATTTGATTCAATAATTCCAATAAAATTCTTTGTACTTCACGATCCGCTCCTGTTTGTGCATCAAAACGCTTCGTGGCAATTGCATCTATCTCATCGATAAAGATGATAGCTGGTGAATTTTCACGAGCTAACCGAAACACGTCTCTCACCATACGTGGACCCTCTCCTAAATATTTTTGAACAAATTCTGATCCTACTACGCGGATGAAAGATGCAGTTGTATGATGAGCAACTGCTTTGACAAGCATAGTCTTGCCAGTTCCCGGAGGTCCATATAATAAGACACCACGTGGAGGATCAATTCCAATTTGTTTGTATAAATCGAAATGTGTTAACGGTAATTCTACTGCTTCTCGAATTTCTTGCTTCTGAATATCTAGTCCACCCACGTCTGCGTACGTTACATCCGGTTTTTCGTCTGCTCCAAGCATAGCAATGCTACTATCTGCTTCAGGAGGTAATACATCAACTAACGAATTAGAATGACGATGAAGTGCAACAGACGATGATGGCTTAAGTAATTCTCGGTCAATGGTGCTTAGAATTCGAACCACATAATTCGATCCGGTTGTAGATCCTACAATCCCAGTATGCTGATCAATAGGTTCCAAAAATTGTCCGATTACCAAAGGCACGGATTGAATTCGTTTGACTTCCTCTTGAGCTCTGATTAATTCACGTTTCAGGTTTTTTTGCTCGTCCTTTATATACTCCTCTTGTAATTCAAGAAATTCGAGGTGCCGTTGGAGTTTTTTAAGTTTTGTATATAGATCCCCCTCGCTTAATTCTTGAAGTAATTCGCTCTTCTCTTCGGGAACGGACTCCTAGCACATAAATTGTAAATTTGAACGAATTGATCAAATTCTATCTACTGCTTGCGCGCTTTCAGACAAACCATCGGCGCCAAACTAAAGCAGTATTGCTATTTAAAGTATTAATTATTTAGTGAACCCAACCTCACTTTTGACATTGATATCTTCCATCGGTGATTTTTTTTTTTAATGGTAATTAAATTTTTTTTTTTTTATAAATTTAAACTGGTGTCAATTTGACTTGCGTCATCCATTACGTGTACCGAGTTTGCAGAAATTGATCTGACCAATTGACCAATTACTGAATTATAAGATCTTGCATCAATTTAGTAACGTGATAATCACGCATTTTAAAAAATTTTTTTTTATAAAATCATTTCTTGATAAAAATTTTGTTCGTTCCTTCCTTACATTTGCATTCCCGTTTGCAGAAAAGGATGGTGAGTTTTATCCGTGCCGTTCAAATGTTATTGTATTATGATATTTTGTTTAAATAAAAAAAAAATGAAATGGAATTCTTTCTTAGCTATTACTCTGAATATTTACCTTGATACGATTTTTAGTTAATTCTTTAAAATTGAGAGGATAATTAATTTCATAACAAAAAAATGAATAGTTATTCGATGTAATCGATATTTAATTTTTCATTTAATAGCCTTCAAGACTCAAAAAGAACAGAAAGAAGCGCGGTCACGTTTCCGCTGGGCATGGCCGTATTGGTAAATTGCTTAATCCGTGATCTATCTCATTCTATATCATTCATATCAAATAATAATGATCCTTTATTATAAATATCTAATCCAACAAAAAGGTAAACATAGAAAGCATCCGGGAGGTCGAGGTCTTGCAGGTGGTCTGCATCATCACCGTACTAACATGGATAAATACCATCCTGGTTATTTTGGTAAAGTTGGTATGAGACATTTTCACATGACACGTAATAAATATCATCGTCCAATTATCAATCTGGATAAGTTGTGGACTTTGATTCCTGAGGAAACAAGAAAAAAACATGAGAAAGATACAAGTGTTGCACCAGTTATTAATATTTTAAATGCTGTAAGTATTCCCATATACATATATACACATATATTTAATTTACTGATTTATTATTTTCATGTTATGTTTTTTTATTTTTAAGGGCTATGGTAAAGTTTTGGCAAAAGGTCGTCTTCCCAAACAACCTGTGATTGTTCAGACTCGATATGTCTCTAGAAAAGCGGAAGAAAAAATAAAGGAAGCTGGTGGTGTTGTTCAATTAATTGCTTAGTAAAAATACGATCTAATTCTTTAATACTTACACTCAATAAAATGCAAGCTCATCTACGAAATAATGTAAATTTTGTACAAAATTTGGCCATTTTATAAATATATATACTAAGCATTTGGGGTACAATCTAGTGACTAAAGTGTATCTTATACTAAATATCAGTTCATTGAAAATGGATCATTTCTACGAAATTTGCTGGCAAATCATGCGGTTTTTATTTTAATTTTAGAAATTTTTAAAGCAAATATATATATGTATATGGGGGTGTTAGTAGAAACCAAGCAAATTGTTTCTCAGAATTTTTTTAACCTTTAGATTAAAGTATTTAGCAACTATATATCAGATATATAATTTTAATATATATGTTGTGCCTCAGATTAAAACTTGCGTCAATCCGACGCACGTCAGGTGACTATAAATTGACCAGCATTAAATGATCGGCAACAACTGGCCTAAACTACCTCCTAACTTTACCGTAATTTTACCCTAACCCTAATCTAATTTAGGCCGGTGACGCTAGGGTCTTATCAATAATGCCAATTATTTTCCATTTTTGCTATTTAATTTTTTCTCCGGTGTCACCCGATGGTGACCTTAATTTTCTGGAATTACCCGATAGAACCGAAAAAAAATCTAAAATTTTCTGGGTGTGAACATGAGCATATTAATTTACAGTAGATTAAAAAAAAAAAAAAAATCCGACCAGCCAACTGAAATTTTGGAACACCATGTTATGCAAAACGAAAAATTAAACTTTGTGTCCTAATATATGTTTCTTATTAAATTTTTATACTACTTTAACGATATGTTTTATTAATAACATTTGAAATTTCAAATCTGATAATTTATAAAATTTATGTTTCGTACAATCAAATGCTGCGTCCAATAGGAACTGGTGGGGAAATTCCTGCCATTTATGCGCAGATTATGCTTTAGCTGTCGCATATGCTTCTGCGGTAAAATCTGAATTATGCGCTATCGCAGATCCGCGGTATCACTACAGGGGTCACATTTCTGCTGGCGGACGTAAATATGATCGTCACGGGATTTCGGTTTACCGCTAACAACGTATAATATGATACAACCAGAAATACTTCCAAGATTACGATAACAAAAGCAAAAGCTACGTTAGGATAAAAAAAAAACCTCAAGGTTAATCGTAGATATCTAATATTGAAAGCTTTATTTAGCATGAATCTAAACGTGTTTTGTGTCATGGTTAATTTTATCTTTAAATAAGGTGGAATTACGAAAAGGGTGCTAGTTAACAATAAAACAGGACGTAGTAATAGTGCACATGCGTAGTATTGAAATCGTTACGGATTGAATTCGAATTTACCAATTCGGATTATAAATCGGATTAAACCGGATACATGAAAGAGAATCCGAATCTAATCCGGATTTGATTGCTTTTTTAAAATAGGATCGAAGCTCTACTTTCACACAATTTGTTCCAATTCACGCGCATAATTAAGTGCTTGTCTAATAATATTAGCGTGTGGTATTTCAACTTGATTATCATCCTTTGTCGTGAAATAAATTTTCTGCTCTGCTGGATTTACATTCCACCCACGCTAAAAAAATATTGTGGTTCATAAAATTTGCATGAAAAAAACAATTAAAGAGGAAAGAACTGTTGTTAACTAGCTCACCTCAACCGCAAAATTCATAACATCGTTAAGATTATTAAAGAACAATAGTGTCGCAGCATCGAGCAAAGGCAAGCTCGAATATGCTTTTTCACTACAACTCGCAATCTCGCTCCTAATTATAAAATAAAATTCAATATCAGCGTTAAAAAAAAAATTCAAATTTACGACACAATCACGTACAATCTTTGAAACTAATAACCTGATAGTCCCCATTAAAATATCAATGAAAAAAAGATACTCTGGTGCAGGTACTTGTTCCCTAGAATTCCATACTTTTTTATAACTTCCTTCCATGAGATATTGTTCCAAATGAACTGGATGTTTGATAAAAAGATTTTCCAAAAGTTGTTCTGGTTCAATATTTTCCAAAGCAGTATGAAATTCAGCGATACGATTTTGGGAAAGTAAACGAAGAAGATTCAATCCAGTTAAAGGGTACATTTTATCTGAAGGTGGGAGCAGCGAGCTTTTACCAGATTAATCAATATATTAGTTAATAAAAAGGAAAAATTGATCGCAATCAATGAATGACTTAATAATGACGAATATACCTATAGTCGGTGTAATATGTATTCAATTGGGCTATGTATCGCTCAAAGGATGGTATATCCTTAACATGAACACTCCAGTAAGCTCCAATTTCTAAGATTTCACCTAATCAAATGTATATAAATGATTACATTACCATTCGATATTAGCTATAAAGGGTATACTTAAATTTTTCATACGTGCAACAAGAAGTTCGTCCGCATTGGTAGCTTCTCCAGGGAGCAAAAGTTGCATTTCTGATAACGCAATCTAATCATACCATTATCGTTAATTTCAATGTTACATGGCCCCGAGATATTATTCCAGCAATATTATTAAACATATCAATTAAAATTATGACGAGTATAAACCTTGAGTTTTGCTAAATGAGAGCCACATTTATTCAAGTCAGGTGTTGCAGAAGTAAATTCTGCTTTGAGAGTCTTATAAAGTTGCGAAGCTTGTATTCCTCCTGGCATGACGATATTTTCTTAAAGATATTATTATTTCAGTATATGATTTTTTTATTTATTAATTATTTGAATTCAAAGCTTGATAAGGTAACACAGATTAGGTATCTGGTATCGGTAGTTGCTTGCGTAATTACATATCAGATATTGATTTGATACTGCATAAAATTATAATTTGACGTCCTACGTTTATTCTTTTCTGGAAAATGGCTACATTCGGAGGAGGTTAAAATTTCATTTACTTGCAAAATAGGTTTGAGTGTTAACACAGTAAAATGTTACTGACAAATTTTCAATTTTTGCAAATACTTTTTCCCGATTTGTCCGTTGACAGACGAAGTTTCAGCTTTGGTTTTAGATGTAGGTTCGTGTTGGACTCGTGCCGGATATGCCGGTGAAGATACTCCAAAAGCTGTCTTTCCTACTTCATATGGATACATTGCGGAAGCAGAAACAGCTGCTCCAAATATCGATGAAGATACTATCATGAAAAACGTAGACAGTGACGCGCCGAAGGGTGAAAGTAGTAATAGCGCGTTCGCTGAAAATATCCTTAGCAAAAAGGAGAAAGGAAAATACATAATAGGAGACGCGGAAGTAGCAGCATGGAGATCTAACATGGAAATTAAAAATCCACTTGTTGACGGCTTGGGTATACATAAGCATATGCGTTCTTTTAGCGATAATTAATTTCATAATTCACATGATTATATTATTTAGTTCAAGATTGGGACGCGCTGGAAAAAATTTGGGATCATGCACTGGATAAGAGATTACAAGTAGATCCAACAGAACATCCATTATTTGTAACAGAAGCAGCTTGGAATACTAGAGAGATTAGAGAAAAGCTTACTGAAATCGCGTTTGAGAAATATAGAGTATTGGCTTTTTATGTGGCAAAGAATCCGGTGCTTTCAGCGTATCCTTTATTCAAAATAAACAAATGTCGGAATTCTTTTTTTTATTAATAATTCTTTAACAATCTGTTATTAAAAGATTTGCAACAGGACGCCCAACAGCCGTTGTTTTAGATTGTGGTCATAGCACTACGAGCTGTGTTCCAGTAGTTGACGGATACGTTCTTAAGAAAGGTTAGATATTGGTTTTCACATAAAGGGTTCATTAAAAGTTTATAATTTATATTCCAATATTCCAATTCAATTTCAATAGGAATTTACAAACAACCAGTCGCCGGTGATTTCTTATCGGAACAAATTATGCAACAATTCCAAAAACTCAATATTAATGTGGAACCACATTACTTGATTGCAAAGAAGACAGTTGTAGAGGCTGATCAGCCAGCCGTTGTTGTATATCGTGACCGACCGAATACAACTGAGAGTTATCATAAATATATGCAGATGGTAAGAAGTTGAAGGGGCTGTTTGAAGATTTCAATTAACCCCAAAGTTGATGTGTAATCGATCGCTGATTATCAGCGAACATAATTGGTGTAGAGAGTAATACACGAATTTAAAGAGTCTGTTTGTCAAGTATTTGAATCAACTTACAACGAACTGTAAGTGTCTTAAAATTAAAATTATTGTTCTTATAATATTGAATATTATTATTCATTAATCTTTATAACTTATCATTTAAGAGTAATCGCCGCTCGTCCAATGAAAACTTTCGAGTTCCCCGATGGGTTCAACACATCATTCGGTGTCCAACGGTTCGACGTGCCCGAAATTCTATTCAATCCACCAAAATTCATAATGCAGGTCAGGTTACAAAATTAAATTAATTATTATTAAATATAAAAAAAATTTGTCATTTATATTTAGATATATTAATCACACTTTATTAAATAGCCTGATCGACCTAGTTTTGATACAAAATCTATGTTAGGAGTGCACCAAATGATCTATAATAGCGTTTCAGCTTGCGACATTGATGTGCGTCCTCTTTTATTGAATAATATTATTCTAACTGGCGGTACGACTTTACTGCCTGGATTTGCCGATCGTGTAAATTATGAATTGTCTATGATGCTTCACGGGGTAATACATCACAAAAATCAAAATACAAGCATCTTTTTTTAATTAATATGCCATTATTGGTTATTCTATATACTCTGTTAATTTGAGACATTCTTTTTTAACACAGATGAAAATTAAACTCCATGCACCAGGAAATACTATTGAACGTAAATGTAGCAGTTGGCTAGGAGGCTCTATTTTGGCATCTTTGGGAACATTTCATCAACTATGGATCTCTCGAAAAGAATATGAAGACCAAGGAGCAATGATCGTTGAAAAGAAGTGCGAGTAAAATTAATGATTGAATACGTCTGAAAAATAATGACCTGGGTGATCCGGTGGGTGGACACACGGGTCACCCGCTGGTACCTTTGCATGTTGCAAATATAAAACCAGAATCTTGTCATATCTGAATTTAATAGTAGCTAGGCACTTAATTTTTAGATAAAGTATATAAAATTATATATATCTTAAAGTATATAAAATCATATATATTTTTTGAATTTTTTTATCTGTTTTGTTCATCACATTTTATTTTTTATTTAAAGTCTTATTAATTAATTTATATTTATTATTAAGTTTTTTTTTTTTTTTTTTTTATTAATAACTATTTTTTTTTATAATCAGGAATTGAAACCGCTTAAAGAATTTTTTATTAACAATTGTTTAACCGTGTCTACTGTTTAACTTAACTGGCTTTAATAAAATTTTGACTATATCTGCCTATTTCAATCCTTAACAAATTTATTAAAAAAGTAAAATAATTTGTTATAATATTTAATATTTAATCTATACCAAAAAAATTTTTTTCACTAAGATAACCGTTTTTTATATAAATTTGTGCAGCAGAAACTTTTACTATAATAATTTTTCGCTAATATTTATTTATTTATATAAGCCGTTAATTGTAAGTAAGAATGATCTTGTGCTTTGTATAAATATTAATTACAAGATAGACAAATGAGTAAATTTAAAGAAAAAATGAATTAACAAATGCCAACAACAAAGATTATTTAATAAATAAAAAAAAGCTTATTAAATCTACCTTCCTTTTATTATAATTCATATAACTATCCTTCAATTAACTTGTTTACAACACTTTCTATAGAATCATGTTTTCTCTTAACAGGGTCGGAAACATATCCAGTTTTTGAAGCTAAATGATCCTGTAAATTTTGTAAGTCCAGCAATTTTTTTTGCGGTAAACTACTTATAGCGCTACTTGATGTATAGTTTTTTATGGAACGCAATGCTTCTTTTTCGGTAATCGTGGATTCACTTATGGTCTTAATAAGAATTGGATTGTTAAACAAACGCAATTGTCCCATTTTTTATAATCTTAAAAAATTTTCGTAACGGCAGGGTTTGAATAAAAAGGAAAATTACCAATAATATTTTATAATAAAGGACACAAGATCAGTGTAACCCGAAAACTACGATAAGATTATCACGCGTACTTTTAACATCAAAAACTCAAAAAATGTTCATTCCAAAACCAACTGCAATAGTTCTTCACCTTCTATCAAAAAATGGTCCTCAGACCAGTAAACAATTGGCACGCCATTTGCCAGAATTCCCTCAATTAAAGTCAAAAAACTATCTTAAAAAATATATTTTGAAGAATATGAAACTTCGAGATCAACTTTTTAAAAAGAAATCCAGAAATCCAGAATTAACAAAGTCAACAGGCGACAAGGCAGCATATTTATGGTTTATTAATAACGAGAAAGTTGATATAGAAAAATATAAAAAATTGCCAGTAGGAGGTGGCCAATTATATCCAAAAAGATTGCCGATTGGTAGTGGTAGTGGTAGTGGTAGTGGTAGTCAATTATAAATACTTTATCGTGATGACAAACAACTTAAGATGTCCAATTTATTGGTTTTTTTTTTATTATTAATATAATAAAATCATTGAAAGACTCATTAATTCGTTTTTCATTTTACTGTATTACCAAAATGATATACTCAATGATACGGCTTTAATGAGCCTAAAATTATTAAAATTCAATTACAAAATTCGGAAATTTATTAAGGTTTGTATTATTTAAGACTAGCTGTAAACCCGTGGCTTCGCTATGGGAATTAGATTGCTAATATAAATAAATATTTTAAATTGTGTTTGAAGAAGTTTTTATCACTTATATTTAAAGTTAAAGAAATACAGCATTTAATGCTAACAAAATGTTCTAAACCTAATGCTACACGAAGTTACAGTATGAGAAGTACGATGATCAGGTGACCTGAGTTGGAAATCAGAACCAACCAAATTTAATTTATCTTATATTGTGTATCTCACTTGTTTATCTTATAGCGTTTATCTTAGAGTATTTATCTACACCGATGCTCCTTATTGAACCTTCAATAACGATATTTTTATAGGGTTTGAAAAAACGGAATTGCTATTTAACAGGTTTGACTTCATAGTACGGGGCTAGAATTTCCGTTACACGAAGTTACACCATCTGCAGTATGAGGAAGTACGATGATCAGGTGATCTGAGTTGGAAATCCGTACCAATCAAATTTAATTTTTATCTCATTTGTTTATCTATAGCGTTTATCTCATAGTGTTTATCTACACCATTGCTCCTTATATAATAGATTTTAGAATTAATTTTGTAATGGGATTTTGTACTGATTTTGTAATACAAATAGCTAGGTCAGTTTGGTTCATAGTCAATATTTATAAAGCTAAACTAATTTTTTAGTTATTTAACTAGAATTAAGCCAAATATTTGGTTTACAAACTAGAGCTATTGTAAGTTATAATCTTATATACAATATATTAAAAATTAAATAAATTGATTGATTCTTTATATTACAATCAAGGTATTAAGGTAGCTTTTATTTTTACATTTTGGTATTTTAAAACAACTATTCAAATAGAACAAGCTAAATTTTGTACAAATAAATTTAACAAATTAAATAAATTATATATTAAAATAAAGTTCAAACTACTTTATTTATAATCTAAATCTACCAGAGCAATAATAAATTATTGGTCTAATTGTAAACAAATTTAAAGTTTTAGTCAAGATTTGTATATAAAAAATAACAACTTTTATAATATAACTAAAATATAAACTATAAAAATTAAAATTTTATTATTGAAAAAATTTAGATATAGCCATGGCTATATGTAGCCAATATTATAAAAGTATATCTCCAACTTTTACTAGAGTAACTAGTGGCAACCAGCACTAACCCTAATCCTAACTCTAATTTTTATTTTTGCTTTAATAGTTATATATATATAGTGTGTATATATATACTATAGGATGTCTATGCATAATATCGGCTATATATAGCCATAAACTATATCTAAATTCTTAATTTTTTTAAAAATACGTATTGGTATCAATTTATTTAATTTTATTAATACGTATATATATACATTATTGAGCAAAAATTGGTGAATAATGGTATATGTAGCCCAGTATTGGGCAATTGGACAATTTTGGTTTTTGGTCACAAAACCTTGTTCAAAACCAACCCTAAATTTAATTGGCTTTGGACAATTATTTTATATATAATAATTTTCAGTTTTACTAAATTCCACCACTGGTATTCAACACTACCAGTATGTGGTACAATATAAAAATCAAAATAAAAAATAAAACAAATTAAATTTAATAAATATTATTAAGTTAAAGTTAATAGTTAAGTATTAGAGTAAATATAGTATATAGTAACCTTTTACAGAAATTTTTTTTTAAAAAAAAAGGTGGTTTTATAAATAAAATTTTGAGTTAGTATATCTAATTTTTATATTACACTGTATTTAAAAAATTTAATTGGTAAAAATTATTGTAGTATTGAGCACCAGTAGTATAATTTAGTAAAACCAATAATTTTTATAATATTTTTTTTAATATAATTATACTATTTGCTTAAATAATATTTAAAAAAAAAGGAGTATAATTTAAAATTTGGTCTATATTAAGCTTAATTTTGCAAAACTTTAACAATATTCTAGATATTATTTTAAGAATAGAGGGTATATAGATTATTTTTGTATAGTCTTATATAGTACTTTGAAAATTTTATATAAAATTGATATATGTTACTAATAAAACTTTTTAAGAATAAGGTATCCTGTATAATTTGATTTTGATAATCAATTTTTATATATAACCAAATGATTAACCAATCAAATCATAAATTTTGATCAATTCACAAAGTTAAAAAAAGCAAAAATATAAAAAATAAATGTTAAAACATAATTTAATATTAATAAAAAAATACTAAAAAGGTAGTTTTGCATATAATTTCTACTATAAATATCTATAAATATCTGATATACAAAAATAATATAACTAAAAAAATACAAATCTATAATGATCTCGAGATCCTGTGATTTGATTTTGATAATTTTAGGCTCATTGAAATCATCTCACTGAGATGAACATTTTGGTAGTAAAATCATCCAAAATGGAGCACTGGTTCAAAAAATTATTTAATAATAAAATTTTAAATTTTTTAAAATTTTAATAATTTTAGCCAATCAAATTGCAGTATTTATGATTAGGTAGAGGGTGAGGGGTAGCCTCTTAGTAGCAAAATATCAGCTGATAAATAGCACTCCTCTTACATAACCTGATTATAATTCTACTTGTCTTAGATTAAAATAGAATCACATGAAAGCAATTTTTTCTAAATTTACAATTAGTTTTCTTTATCTATTTCTAATATTCATTATATTTGATATACTGCCAGAATTGGTTATTTAATTTTTGAAAATGATTATTACCTTCTATTGATATACAATTTAAACAACATAGTTTTTTAAAATGACTTGTATTAGAAGAATTATATATCAGAACTAAAAAAAAATTTACTATAAATTTAGTACTATTGTTTACATAATATTGAAGGACTATTATTATTTATATAATATTGAAGGACTGTTTTTATAATAAATTTTATTCTAACAAATTACTTCTTTTTTCTGAAGCATGCCTAGATAATATAAGTCATATGATTTGTTTAGAAGCCTATAAGGCTCTGCACCAAATAGTCAGTTAGTTCTTTGATTAATCAAAAATAGGTAATAGCATTTTTGGTATTTTCCATATAGAAAAAAATTAAATAACAAGCCTCAAATTTTGTTATCAATGCTTTGAATTAAAATACTGCTACTATAAAGGTTTCTAAAAACAAAATTGTTATCATAAAGTAGCTGAATTGTCTTCATTATATTATTCATTACTGTAGTATATTTCTGATCAATGACTTTGATATTATATAAATACATTTTTTCAATAACAACTATATACTATCTATTTATTATTTTAGTATATTTGTAAAGAAGTCAAAGTGCGAGCCCATCTTTAGCACAAAATTCATATACAATTGTATTATAATTTGAAGCAAATTGCACAATAATTAGATATCAGTCATTTGTAGTTGCTTTTCAGATAAACCTATTGTAATCTTCAGTAAACCAATTTTTATACATTAGTAAATTATATATATGTAATCTTACGTAAGATATTACAGCCCGTAATATTACAAAAATCTTACAATTGACGTGTATATTATGTAATATATATATTTTTTTCCACTTAGGCAGTCTCGCCAACACTTTTTATTAAGAGAATTGTACTATCTAAGATTATACAAATTATTACCTAATATCTAAGTTTGACATCACCCAAATTTCTCTCGGGTACTCAGGTGCGACCTGCCGCACTATTTGAACCTTAGTTCATATAGAAGGCGTGTCAGACTCGCCTACAAGCCATACCAAAATGGCTTTTCACCCTTTGCTATTAATTTCTCGATTGCTTCCTCCAGAAGCTTCTCTCTTCTACACTTTTCCGCATGTTCCTTTTCTTTGATTTCTTGCCGAAGCTTCTTTTTTTCCTTTTCTGATAGCAATTCCTTCTCCAGCCGATCTTTCTTAAGGTCTCTTGAATTCTTTTTCTTTTTATTCTCTATCTTATCTCTCCTACTAATTCCGTTACTTTTTTCCCATTTGATCACATCTTCGCATCTTATTCTCCAAATTTCTTCGTAGAAGATATTCCAAGCCACGACACTTGCGCAATCACAAAAGCACGTGGCTTCTTTAACTTTCCCTTTTAGAATTAGCAGGACCTTCGTGAAAGTTTCTTCTCTTACTAGGCCTTTTACTAGTCCTTTTCTTGTGCTTATTCTCTCTCTTTGCATACTACCTCAGAACGCTTTTCTAAGCTGGTCCTTAACTTCCGAATGTCGCAAGGCCGCCGGAACCCCTGACATGCTGCTTGTATTGCTGTCTCTTCTAGATTATTCTATAGATTTTTGTACTTGGAACATTCTGACAGGTGATTTTGATCCTCTTCTTTTCCATTCTTACAGCTTATGCAATTACTATCGCTGTATATATCCTTACGACGTCGTGCTAAAGTTCCTAGAACTGGTAGCTTCTCTTGGAGACATTTAAACAGACCTCCCAATCTTCTATTTTTTCTCATTGAGGTACATCTTATCCCGTTCTGTCTTTTGATCCTATTCCATAAGAGTGACCACTTGAATTTCATATCTTTATCTTGTGGTTCCTCTTTTGTGATTGCTTCCGTTAAACGCCACTCTAGCCCTACTTTAAGGTTCGTTAAGACTTTCATAAATTGACATACTGGCTGTTCCACCTTCTTGTTCTTTCAATACAATTCTATGCTCTGGACCAGGAGTAATGCTATTACGCATCTTTGTCTATCTGTAACTTCTGAACCTTTTTTAGCTAGTTGATCTGCTACTTCGTTCCATATTACCCCACTGTGTCCTTTAACTTTGATTAACGAAAGCTGAATCTCTTTTGTCTTAATTAACCCAAGTATGCTTCTTGTCAGATTCTGATTCTTCTGCCTTAACCAGGATCTGCTTGAACAGATCTTACTACCACCTCTGATGCTGTTTATTGCTACCTCACTGTCTGTGTTGATTTGAACTTTAGTCTTCTCAGGGACTGTTAATAACGCTAACCAAATTGCCAGTAACTCCGGCTTGGTGGACGACGGCCAATTCTGAGTACCCACATATTCTGCGTCTACAATTTCCTCCTTATCTAACTCTATTTGAACCCAACTTGCTCCCATCCTATCAGTTCTCTCCTTTCTTATTGATGATCTAGCCAAAGAGCCATCCGTAAAAAATACTAAATTTTTCCTATTCTCTAATCTATTTTTCTATATTTCCTAATCATTAACTCTTCTAATTCTAAACTAAGTTTTTGGTTTCTAATAATCTCTATTCCCAAATCTTGTACCTCTTCCAACCTTTGTGGAAGTTCTAACTTATCATCATCCTTGACTTCCCTTCTTTTTTCCTACCTTACTTTTGTGCCTACATCCAAATCTAATTTCTTTTTACCATTTTCGTGCGGTCTAGTCGGCAACACTCCTACTATATCACCCCTTTCAGTCTGCTCTTCGCACGATTGAAACGGTTCTAACCTATTCTAATTGCAACCTTCGCATCTCTCTACTATCGTTTCTGTTGTTTCATTTTGCGGCTCTTGTACCCAATGCTCCATAAGGATTGTCTCTTGCTCGTTCCTAACTACACGTCTTATATCCCAACGGCTGTTTTCCTTAGCAACTAATAACCATTGCTTTTTCCTCTGATCTTCTTTTACCGGTCTGAGTTTCACTTTCATAGTGTTATAGAATAGGTTTTAATTTTGGTAGAAATTAGTTAGAAAATTAGAGCTTAATAAGGAA
>QKWP01001257.1:130575-152483 GCA_003550325.1 Gigaspora rosea | reverse complement strand
CTAAGCGTCATTAAGCGTCGCTAAGCGTCATTAAGCGTCGCTAAGCTTCATTGAGTGTCATTGCACATCAATTTTTCATATCACTATTACTAAATACAGTTATTACAAAATTTCCTTATTAAGTTCTAATTTTCAAACTAATTTCTACCAACATTAAAACCTATTCTATAACACTATAAATCACAAGTTATTCAATATTTAATATATATATATATAGCATAGTAGACATTCGGTTTGATTGGTTAAAAAGTGTAAAATGAGATGATCTGTGAATTTTATTGGCTCTTGCATTTTCTTTTCACTACAGGGTTTAACAATATTCCGTATATTCACTTGTTATTAAACGATATAATAATAGTTCCAATTAATTAATCACTTCTGAAGTTAGGAAACTTACTTTGACATTTTTGA
The DNA here is from genome assembly GCA_003550325.1 of Gigaspora rosea. Classification (NCBI taxonomy): domain Eukaryota; kingdom Fungi; phylum Glomeromycota; class Glomeromycetes; order Diversisporales; family Gigasporaceae; genus Gigaspora; species Gigaspora rosea. The sequence continues at coordinate 152,072 of QKWP01001257.1, read as the reverse complement.
ACTAAAAGTTAATTAGACAAGTTTAAATTCTCTTGATAGCATTTACTTATTTGAATCTAAAAGGCGAAACTTTTCTTTGTATTTTTTTTAGTTGTTAAGTTAAAATCCTGAGAGCATCTCTCATGATATCCAAAAGTGAAATGATGTTTGGTCTACTGGCCAAATTTTGTAAAATCTTAATCTCTTGCTTGATCTTTTTCTTTTTTACTAGTTTTAAAACTTCAATCACATATTTTTCATTGTTTATGATGTTGATCCTCTCAAACACTTCAGAATATTTACCATGCCCAATTTTGTGTACTATTTCATAATTATTTTGTATACTAAAGATGAGAATTGTGAAAATCTTTTAATTAATGAAATATATGCATATATCCAAGTAGGCTGGAAAGACTAATAAGTTTAATACAAAAGTCGAAATAAAGACACGTTACCCCATAAAAAACTTATTTATGATGAATATAGTATTCATTTAACAGAAAAGTTAAACTTAGGCTATGCAAATTAAATTAGTTGATTCTTATTACATGGAACAAACAAATAGGGCCCGGCCAGCTGGCAAAAAATGTTATATTTAAAAAATTTTTTAATATAAAAAATTTTTATAAATTTTTTTTTCATACAAGAATAAAAAAAATTTTATATAAAAAAAATTTTTAACTTCTCTAAAAAGTGACCTGGCTGGGTGATGAGAATCAATTTTATTAGTTTGCGTGGCCTTATACTAGATCTTTCTACTGTAGTATAAGGAAGATATAACCATGACAAACAAGACACCTACCATAATCCCAATATTCTCAAGGCATACACTGATTAACATTTGCATATGCATAGAGTTATACCATATGTTATACTATAGGAAAATGGCAATTTATACAAGCATTGGTATTATAATAGTAGAATGATAAGTAGACAAAAACCTTTTTGATAGTTATAAATTCAATACAAAACTTGCAATAAAGATTTGCAAAAGATCACAATCAGAGTTTGCACCTGGAACTCTTGAATTGAATAAGAAATACATGAATTCTGATTCACAAAAATGGCTTAGGGCTTATTATGATAATAAAATTAAAAAGCAATTCTTTGATACAATACCGTTTATGACTGAAGTTTATGAGAAAGAAATTTAGTTTTTTTTTGAATTAATTTTTTACATTTACCAATATAATTTTATTTTTTTTTAATAAATATTTAATCATAATTTATTTAAATAAATATATAATTTTATAATATATATATATATTTATTAATATATATTTTTTAAATTACAGAATTAATTAATTAAGTCGATTAGAGTATATAATTTTACAAATTCAAATATTATAGCACTGTATATAGTAAAAGTATTCTCTTTCAATTGTAGCTTCTAATATTTCCCAATATTGATCAATTGATATATTATGTTTAACTCAAACCTGTTATATGATCAATCTATTAGTTCTATGTGAAAATTTTTTGCTTTTTTATTATGAAGCGTCGGGAGCCTTAAAGGGCTTGGAACAGCCTGCTCTTTATATGAGTAATGTCAAAGAAAAAATGAGACTTTAATTATATAAAATATATATGATCAAGATTTTATTTTTCCTTGACATTATTTATAGTATCGCCTCTATATAACACCCAGGACACTATATATAGCACTATACAATATATAATCTAAATAATCTTTAGGGAAGTGCAGTAAATCACGTAATTAGGGTTTACATAGGTCCTGACCCCCCTCCCTCCAGTGATAGGACTTTTGACCAATCAAATTTAAAGAACCTCAAAAACGTCTTTGACCTGAAAAAAGGTACCCCACAATCGACAAAGGTTACTACATAGTAAAGTCTAAATTTTACTAAGCAAATCGAAAAAATTAATTAAGTAAACGTATTTAGCAGATCAAAATACACTTATCACAAAATTTTCATAAGTATTAGAGAATTTTTTATTAATTGACTTTTGATTTTTACGTTCGACAAAAAAATTAAAATTTTTTAAAAAAATATATTTGACAAATGTAAAAGTTAAAAGTTAAATAATAAAAAGTTCTCCAATACTTATGAAAATTTTGTGATTAAGTGTATTTTGATCTGCTGAATAAGTCTACTTAATCAATTTTTTTCGATTTGCTTAGTAAAATTTAGACTTTACTATGTAGCAACTATCTGCGATTAACTAAAAATCAATTTTCTTCAATATAATTGGCTATTTATACTATATATATATAGGACGTGATATCTGGGGACCCCCCACCCCCCTAAAAAATCATGTGATTTTCTGCACTTCCCTTATATCTATTAAATAAATATGAATAAATACATTTGATAAAGCATTATAGTATTATTTACTATATCAGCATGAACTAGACAGAAATATATAACTTCAAGAACTTGAATATCTTATTTTTCACTACAAATATAAAAAAAGTATAAGTTCAAAACTTTAAATCGATCTTATAAATTGTACTTGCTAAAAAGCTTTACCTTCCTTAACGATTTGTTCTAAAAACTGTTCTTTAGCGAAATGAATCATATTAAATTTAATTACAAAAGTGTTTTGCTGATGCTTTTCTACTATTTAATCCAAGTTCATTTGTTTTTAAGATACCAAAAGTCGGTAAAGTGTTTGAAAAGTGCTTCTGCTAATGTTTTTCTATCTTCTGATTCAAATTATTTTCTCTATTAAGAAAAGTTTTAGAATATTTGATTTATACTGATCTTTTTTTACAAAAGATACATAAAAAAGAGTTAAAAAACATTATAATACGGTTTAAAAAAACTTTATTATATGAAACCATAAATTGCTAATTGATGATATAGTTTTTTATAGTAAAGGTTACTTCAAAAAATTTTTTATATGTGCAACCCAGTAATCTTCAAGCCAATCAAATCAAATGTCTGCTATGCTTATATATATATTATTATTAAATTTTAACTAATCAAATGCTTGGAAAAATTATCAGGTGGGATGAGGGGTCAGCCACTTAATGAAACTCTAATTAGCTAATAAATGGCACTCCCCTAATACACATTACTCTGGTTATATCGACATTCTCTAGCAATGAAAAAATTGTTGATATATCTAGATGTCAGTTTAATAAGCAACTCTATCTATACCGACATTATATTGATATTGCATAGATATGTCAGCTTAGGTAGAGATAAATTTTTTTGTTTTCACCAAGCTTATACTAAGAATAATAAACTTAGCAAAATGAATTTTTTTAGCACAAAATGAATTTGTTTTATGTTTAGCATAATAAATTCATCATATATTTGTATAAAATGATAAAATGATTTATTTTATGCTTATTGTTTTATGCTAAGTTAGTATAAAGCAAATTTAAAAAATTAATTTGATTGGTACACCTATAAAGATAGTCGGTTTATAAAAATTGTCACTATATTCAGCAATAAAAATTATCTTAAATAATTTTTTAATATTAAAATTGTCGGTATGTTGTTATAATCAATATTTTTTATGATTGTCAATATAACCAATAAATTTTTAACATTAAAGAATTTTTTTAAAAAAAGTGTCGATATAACCAGCTATCAGTTAATCCAGCTGTCGGTATAACCAGAATGACGTGTATCTCAGCAAACATTAGGCCAATTTGGACAATTTAATCACTATTAAATGCAACTTAGTAAGCTTTACAACTTTTAATTAATTAACTTGAGCTATTAACTTTAATAAAAAAATTATTTTCTATAGTTATTGTTATCAGATTTTAGTATATAATAAAAGTTTATATCACTAAAAGATGATTGGCTAACTATATAAAATTTTCAGTTTGTTTATATAGAATTGTATATAGTTAGACAATTGTTTTTAGTGATATTTCAGCAAATACTAAGCTAATTTGGATGATCTAACCACTAATAAGTAAACATTACAACTTTCAATTAATTGACTTGAGCTATTAACTTAATAAAAAAATCACTTTTTATAGTTAAATTTTAGTATATAATGAAAGTTTATATTGTACTTATCATATCGGCGAATCGGCGTAACATATCAGCTCGACCAATCATGATCGAGGATTATCAAAAAAATTTTACGCGAAAATTTATTACAAAGCGAATTTTCACAAAAACGGCCTTTTTAACCAGCTTTGTATTTATAATTAAGTACGCAGAAAATTACGAAATTCATGTATTTAATTATAAGCCAAAAGTATATTAAAAAGACCATTTTTTTGAAAATTAGCTTCCAAATTTACCCTTGATAGTTATCAACCCATTTCTTAATGCCCAACCCATCCTAAAACACCTGAATATTTCAACAAGCGATAAAAGTACTTTTTTCTACAGCTTAGCATAGCTCTTTTATTAAGTTTTATTGGTTTTTTAACTTGTCTAGGCGTCAAAAAGGCTCTTTTGTTAGTTGTAACAAGTACTTCGTTTGTTAGTTTTTCAACGTTACTTAGGAGCAAATTTTTGTGTAATAGTTTATCGAAAAAAGACCCAATTACGCCGATCTGCTGATATGTTTCTAAAATTTACTATTGTTTCAATATAGTAATAGTGCTAATTTTATCTGAATCATCAATTAATCAATCAATAGACTAGTCAATTAGTTGATTAATCGACTAGTTGATTGGTTGATTAATTATCTAATCATATAAGAATATCAACTTGGTGCTATTTTACATGTATTTTACCAAGCTTGTTATTTAACTAATCGATTACCATACTCTATCATGAACAGTGATGGCAATTTAATCGGCCAAAGAAAATTTAATTGGCCATCGGCCAATATATAATTATTTGGCCAAAATGGCCAAAATTTTGTAGCCAATGTTGAATGTCAATTGGCCAGACCAATAAAAATTATTTGGCTGATATGGCCGTTGGCCAATGGCCAAATGACCAAACGGCCAAGTAGCCAAATTTCTCTGTATAGTAATAAAAAAAAAATGTATATAAAAATACTGTATTATATGCATACTAATGTTAATATATATTACATATACATACTGGTTTTGTTTAAAGCCACACTATTTACTATAAGAACCAATATTCTTGAATTGTATTTTGTATATTACCTTCCCAAAAAAAGTTAATTAATACTATAGTTATCTATTTTCATGTACTATTACTAAAGTTGCGATAAAGAAATTGACAAACTATTGGAATTAATAAAACTTATAGAACTGGATCGATATTTAACTAAACGTGAAAGAATAATTAAATCTAACGATTCTTTTCAATTTCTTTTTTAATTATAATAGTTTGCTTGAAAGTTCGTTTTGAAAGCATATTAATATATAAGATAACTTAAGTAATAATTGTTAAGCTATATAAAAAAAATCTAGCGAAAGTTATTAAATTATATAAAAAATAATTTAAGTGAAGGTTTAATAAGTTATATAAAAAATAATTTAAGTGAAAGTTTAATAAACTATATAAAAAAATAATTTAAGTGAAGGTTTAAAAAGTTATATGAAAGTATAATTTGAACAAAGGTTTAATAAATAATTTGAGCAAAGGTTTAATAAGCAAAGGTTTAGTAAGTTGTATAGAAAATTTACTCAAGTAAAAATTTAACTAATCAAATTACTAGTTTTATTTGGCCGTTTCAGCCAAAAATGAAATTTATATTTTTGGCCTTTTGGTCTCGGCCAATGGCCGTGGCTATTGGCTGGCCAAATAACCAAGTGATATTACTGATCATGAATAAGCATCCCTTTTTTAAATTTTAAATTAAAATATCTTAACAATTAACAATTAAATTTAATAAAACCTTTTTTATTTAAATTTTATAAATTTACAAAATTAAAATAAAAAATTTTTATTAAATTTGATTAGTTAATTGTTAAAATATTTAATTGACAATTCGCGAAAGAAGGAGAATTTGTATTAATAAAATACATAACACTTAATATAAATTATATATAAAATACAAAAATCAGCATTCCTGACTATGTAAAGTTAATTTTTTATTAAGTTAACATCTTGTAGACTTCTAATAAAAGTTGTAGAGCTAGTTTTTGTGATTCTAATGATAGCTAGATCAGTAAAATTAGTTAGATGAATAAAAAGTTACAAGCAATTAAAATTCGAAAAATTTTATAAACTATAGGAATCATGATTCCTGTATTAATATATTTTATTATGTTTTATTATAAAAATCTCCTCCGGTTAAAATTCTCCTTCTATCGTGAATTGTCAATTAAGTTTAAAATTTTTTAAAAAAAAGTGCTTATTTATGATAGGATATAGTAATCAATTAGTTGGATAAAATAATCTATCAACTAATTGATTAAAGATTTTTTATCAATTTGTATGGCCAGTACAAAAAGATTTGTACCATAAATAGCTCTAATTAAAATATTTTTTGTACAAATTAATTTTTAATTTTTTTAATTTAATATAATTATTAGGATGAATCTATTTGTCACCAATAGTAACAGTCATCAGATTGTAATCGACCAATTAGGTAATCGACCAATTAGATCAAAGGATCATATATAATATAAAAAATGCAAAAACTTTGATTTTTTTAAAAAATTACTTCTAACTTAAAATTTTATTTATGAAACTACTTTTTTTTATATAAAAAAAATTTTCTTGTAAAATTTTACAATATACTACACTCTATTCAAACCTTAACTATAAATCTAACTCTAACCCCTAATAATAATAAGTTCGATGCTTTGTTTTTGTTTTAATTATAATATTACATGATCTAATTAGTTGGTAAAGCTCTGGTAACTGTCACTACCAGTGACAAATACATTTTTCTAATTATTAGATTACCAGATTAATAAAAATAAATTATTTTGATTATTTTATTGATAAAATAAAAAAATTTATTAATAGTAACTTTTTTTAAAAAATATTACTATATAATTTACTATTCTTTAAACTGTAAGCAAATTTAAACAAATTTGTCTAAAAAATTGCTATGAATCTACTCATAATCTACTTTTTTTAAAACTTAATTCATAATCCATATACCAAGCAGTGAAAATCTATAGTAATATATAGAGAAAATTAATTATTATTTATCAAATTTCTAAAATCTGATACTGTTAGAGCAATAACAAGTTTTTTTACTAAGCTAACCTTTCTTCTCTACTAAATAGAAGTTGTAGAGCAAATTCTTGCAATTCTAATAGTAGTAAAATCATTAAAATTGGACTAGTAATCACAAAATGACTATATAGTTTCTATATAAACAATATCTATATGGTTGTGAAAAGTTTTTTTAATAATATCTTGTAATTTACTAGTCCAATTTTAATGATTTTACCACTATTAGAATTGCAAAAATGTGCTTTACAACATTTGGGGTGAGTCAGTAGAAAAGGAACAAATTATTTTTAGTAAAATTTTTTAATTTTTGATTTAAAATATCTTTATAACCATTTAATCAAATTTGCTAAAATTTTTTTATTTTAATCTTGAAATTATATAGAATTAAAATAAAAAAAAATTTATTAAATTTATTAGAATAGTTGTTAAGATATTTAAGCTTAAAGTCAAAAAAACTTTTACTTAGAAATAATTTGTCTCTTTTCTACTGACTTACCCCCATTTATTTAATAGAAAAGTAAGTTTAGCTTAGTAAAAAAATTTGTTATTGCTCTAATAGTATCAGATTCTAGAAATTTGATAAACAAATTGATTTTTCCCAATTTTACTATACAGCAACTCTTTCTATAATGAATTGTTAGTTCTGGCTATTAAAAAGTCCACTATATAAAATTACTATATTTTCTTAAAAACTATAACTTATTTTATAGCAAACTACTATAAAATTCTAAAACTTTTAGTTCAGTATATTCAGAGTTTATTATAAAGAGGTTTGGTATAAGAAGCGTTAACTGTATATGGTAATATATGCAGCCTCTGTTTGGTATATAGATCATGAATTAAAGTATTTAATTAAATTTTTTTAATAATATTTGAAAATAAAGATTATATTATAGTAGTACTTAATTTTATATTATAAAAAAAAAAGTTTAAATTGCTTATAAGTTAAAAATAGACAAATTTAGAAAGAATTTTTAGGCAAAAAAATTATTTACTAATTTTTGGCGAACTCTATAAATATTAGCTCTAGCTTTTGTTTTTTAATATAATATTGTAGTTTATAAAAAGAATTACAACTTTTATTATTGCAAGTTTTGTGAATTATTTGAAAAATTAAGACTTATATTAGAAGTGAAAATTTTTTATAGACAGAATATATAAAATTTAAGAAAATCTAAAAAAATTTTATAGTAAAAATTTTAAATAAAAACTTTAAACTTTTATTGCTTTAAAGTTTATTAATAATTTTAAAAATTTTTATAATAAAGTTTATAAAATATAAAGAAAATATTTTATAAATAAAATAAATAGAGTATACCCATATTCTTAATAAAATTTTATTTTATTTAAAAAATTATAAATATTTCTAAAAAATTTAGGCAAATATGTTTGGATTGCAGTTTAGGGTATAGTAATTTATATATATTCATATAGGACCCCAGACATCTAGTATAGAGGTCATACTTGTTTTTTTTAGCAAAAACCCCTGAAATTTAAGAAGCAAAAAACAGTTTTTGCTAATTATCTTGGCATCCATTAGACCAATTTGAATAAACTTTTTTTTTTAAAAATGAAGCTCTTGGCGAGGTACATCTATCAAAAAAAAGTTCATTCAATTTTGATCACTAGATCTAAAGTTATTTAAACAAATAAATTTTGTCATTTTCAGCAAATTGGGTCAAAATTGGTTAAAATCCAGTTATGACCTATATGAAAGATGTCCAGGGTCCTACTCATATATAGTAAAAAATCAAATTATTTTACTTTAAACCTTAATTTTTTTATAACCAGTAATTCAATTTTGCTCAAATTTTAATTTTATTTTTATTATTTGCACGTTATAATGCACTTGTATAGTGCAAGCTCATATAACTGCATCTTGGTTTGCAAAATTATTTAAAATATCTTTTTTTTAAAAAAAAAATTTCTTTTTTTTTAAATAAAGAGAATTGTATATACTTAATTATTAAAATAAACCAATATTAAAACAATAAAAATAATATAATAAGTTAGATTAAAACCTATTTTATTTGATACTAAAAATTTTTAATAATTAATCAAAAATAATCAAGAATACTGTATATATTTTTTTGGGTGCGAATCTATTTGTAACCATGGTTACAGTTATGAGCCAATCAAATTGTTAGATTAGGTATAACAAAAAAATTCAAAAAATTACAAATCACAATAACTTCAAATTGTGCCTATGAAACCCAATATTTTTTTCTAGCTAAAAATGTTTCTTAAGGTGTTTTATTATATAATAAACCTTCTTCTAACTCTAAATCTAACCCTAACCCTAATCTGGTTACTGTCACCACTAGTAACAAGCACATTTTTTCTTTTTTTGGTATTAAAGTAAGGTTTTGTCTATATCTTTATTAATAATTTAAAAATAAAACCTCTGAGGGTTTTGCAAAATACAAATTATATTTACAAGAACCAAAACTCAAACTATAAATAGTAATACTACTTAACTAATCTGCAACCTAAACCAACTAGAATAGTTAAAACTTATCTAGATTTGAATATATAATAGAGTTTGTAGAAATGCTATCTATATTTAATCTAATTATGTAACCAAATTTCAATTTTATAAATTGTTAGTCCAATCAAAAAATATTTGTTATTAATATTATTGTATTGTTGATCAAGTACATAGCTATAAGTATAAAAAGTATAAGTTTATGATGATTGAGTATATATAGGATAATGTACAGTTAGGTTCCAACATCAAATCCGGTTACTCATTCAACCAATCAACTGAACTGAAAAAAAAGTCAACCGGATTGCAATTTTGACAAACCAGGTTAAATATGCCAACTGGCTTAATATAATAAAATAGGTCACCCATTGAAAAATGTGTCATCTGATTCCTTTTATTGCAACTTTCGTTTCTGATGATTTCTGGGATCGATATTATACAACAGTATAATACTGTAAAACCAGATTTTTTCAGTTCTAAGCAATCTTAAAAAATAACAATCAATGCAATACTTTATTAACAAAAGAACTTCCTAGCAAGTGTTTCTTTGCTGAATCACAGTGAATCACGCCGAATCACGCAATAAAAGGTAGATATACTAAGAGTTGAAGTATTGTTTACTGTATAGCAAAAGGTAATAAAAATAGATTGTATTGCTTAATCTATAAACTTTTATTTGTTTTTTTTGTCTTTTTTCTTTTGTTATCCAAATAATTAACTTGTTATTTCATTTATAAATTTATGTAGACTGTTTTCAAAAGTTATATATATTCTCTATAAAATGTTTTATTCATTTTATATATGCGATAGTATAGTTTTGTTAATTATAGATGGAGTATAAAAAATAGGAATAAAGAACATGTAACTTGTTATAAGAAACTTTTTTAATAAAGTTCTTTTGTGTTTATGATCTATATTTTAACCTGGGTGAATAGTTTTATTCATTTATAATGCAAGTTAGTTAGTTTTCGAAGTTATGAAAGAAATTGTAATATGTTTAATATGTTTAATATGTTTAATGATTACTAAATCGTATAATCGAATAACAGATCACCAGATTGGCATTACCCGATTACAATTGGAGTGACCCGTTTTTAATTGAAAGTCGGCTTTAGTTTCGGATAACCAGTTACCAACTGGTTTTTACCTGATGGGTCATGGGCATCCACTTATTTGTGCGGGTAATACAAGCTCCTGGAGAGGAAATAGCCAATCGGAGAGTGCAAATTTTGACTATTCCGGATCAGCCCGACGAAAGAATTCGAACACGCGTAAAAGAAGAAAAAAGCGAAAATACGCAAAAACTAATGTTTAAATCGAACTTGGTGTACTAATTAAAAACGATGGGAATGAAATTTTACTTATATTAAGCATCACTCTAACCATATAGCCTCTAACGTTAAGGCCCTAACCCTAAATTTTTATCTCACGCACTTAGTTTATTTACAAAATCCGAATTCCTTTTTTGGTTTGTGTTACCCGCGCAAATAAGTAAAATGCGGGTCATGGTTGGAGATTTTCAATCCAGTTTGGAACCCTATATATGGGTACGATTTATTAGTAAAATTTTTAGTGATCCTGGGGGCAAAATTGATAATTCTGATCCTACCGACCAGGATACCGTTATATTCCGACCAGGAATTTTGGGGACCTTCTGTAAAAATTATGTGCAAACAAGCCAATTTATTAAATTTTTTTGTGAAATTTTGTGGTAGAACTACACAAATTTTGTGATTTTGTGATATTTTGTGAATCACAACATATCATCGTCCCTGGGCTCTAATAAAACAAATTCCTTGCTAAATTTTGTATATACTAATGCCCAATAAAATCCCAGGCCTCACCCTAACCCTAAGATAATTATTTTTTGTTTATTTGTTACACAGATTTGCAAATCTAATTTACCTAAGGTGTAAAACAACTATAGGTGCATTTTATATATCTGATAATTAATACCCGCACTTCAAATATTAGTCAAATTTTTGCAATTTCATATCCAAAATTGATCGGGTTTTTGGTGGTGCCAGAAGCGATAGTTGATCGCGCGATCTATGCATTTTTTTTGTCATGATTAACCTACTTGTCGATTGACTGGTCAAGTCTAAGATAAGAATGTAGTTTGTACATGTTCAAATAGGTATATACTTATTTCCTCGATAGTCATTTCCATTTCATTTACAGCCAATTAATCTACATCACATAGGGTTAGAGATAGATTTTAGTAGCTGCAGATATATATTATTAGTAAATTGGCACTCTTGCGATGTAGGTTAAATAAATGGCTTGTAGATGAAATGGTTGTAGGTAAAATTGGTTGTTTCCGTTCAAATCATTCTTTCGTGTTAATTTAATTCGTGATTATTTTATAAAGCTATTTAACTCTGCCATTCAAGTCAATAAGAATTGAAAAAATTTTTTTTAATTAATTTTATTAATTTCGATTCTAGATACTAAACAGAAAATCCAAGTTGATAATTTATTCATCTTTTGCAAAATTTCGTTTACGTTAAATTATTTTATACGGATCTTGGCAATCAAAGTTTAAATTTCTCATAACAAAGTTTTAAATATGGACGATGATTATCTTCCTTTATTTTTGATTAAAATTTATTTCGAATAAGTCTGATCCTTCACGACCGTTATGTCTGAAATTGCAACAAAAAAAATCGTCGTTATCACGGTTATTTGTTGTTGATGATTAAAGCGGCAGTGAACTTGATGCTGAATCTGCTGTTGAGGTTAATAATATAAGTGGTAATCTCTCCATGTAATCCATACTATCATCATGTATATCGTAATCCTCATCAGTAGGATAAGGAAAATAGGTATTTGCGCGTAATAACACGCATCTGCGCGTTATTTCGGGATTCGCATGCGTGATATTTCGAATCATTTGTGCAAATTTTGGTTACCAGAAGAACCTCCTTTATTGTAGTATATTTAAGGCCGCGTTATTTGGGACGCACATGGGCGTTTTTTTGAGTCAAAAAAAAAACAATTTCAAAAAAAAAAAGGAATTTCGAAATAACGCGCATGCGCGCAGATACGGGTCTGCCTAACCTTAAATGTTATCGATTATCGATTATCAATCAGCGTTATATTAGTTTCTTGTCTTATTACTGTATCAGTAATCGTTATATCCGTGTTTGTATATCAATCTGATATCTATATACATTGTTCTGAATCTTTAGTTCATAATAGCCAGTGTTCATTATGTAGAGATAGGCTTCAGATATAATTCGATAGCCCGATCACAGATCAATCTTGCAATATTTGATGACAATATAATTGTTAAAAATCGCAAAACAAAGTATGAAATTGGCATTTTAAAATTTCCTAGAAATTTGCTTACAAGGCGGTTTAACTTCACGATTCGAATTTATAAAGATTCTGTTCTTTGAACCCATTTTATCATCTTATAATCAGCAATTTACATTTAACAAAAATTACTCAAATTATGTAGGCACTATAATTTAATTCACGAGTATAGAACCATTTATGAATCATTTAAATTGAAATTCAGCATCTACCATTTGGATTCTGCAATTCAAACTCATAAAGATTTGCATTTACAATATTATCCATTTTCTGATATCCTTTTGCATTATATCTTTTGCATTATTTATTTACAACTAATGAAAGATACAACTTACATAGCTTGCTGCATGATGTAAATTTATTTAATTAGATATATTAATAAGGTCAACCTATCTCCATACCACCTGACTGTGCTAAAGAAAATGCTTAATGCTTACGAACTAATCCATTTAATAGTGTAGAAGAGATCTATCATTATCATAACTAAATTGTATAAAAAAAACTCAACTAAAATTGCGCACCATTTTTTATAATAATATGCTAAGTCATCACGTTAAAGATGCTAAATCATATCAGTGTATCAACACACAACTAAATTTGATTTCTGAGTTGACCGTAATTATAAACTTAGTTATAATGCAGTTTCGTTGTTATTTTGCAATAGCCTCTTCATATGTCGGAGGTGCACTATCATCCACTATAGGATTCTCGTTATGATTGGCCGCGTTGATGGGTAATTCTGTTTGAATAGAAGTGGTGTCTTTTTCATCTTTTGAAGTATAATGAAATAATCTTTTAAAAAATGGTTGTAATTTGTTCCAAATTTCAATAATCCAAAAGAAGTAACAAATAGGGATTATAATTGCAAACACTATCAACAAAATTTTCATTATTTTGTTTGAAATATGAATTGCAGTTAAACCAAAGATGATGATAGGTAATATAAAGGATAGAAAAGTAATAAAACACGCAAATATAAAACTTTTCCTTTTAAATTCTATAATAATACTAATTAGCAGAGGGGCCCACCCTAAGGTGATAAAACATAGTGAGAGCACCAAAAGAACATATTTGTTTGTGTTGGGAATCAAAAGTAAAAGGAAGAACAATAATGGAAAAATTGTGCCGATCCATAATCCACTTTGAAGAGAAAAAATTCGGTGACTAATACTTTGTAAAAATGAAACTTTGTGGAAGATGTTATTAGTCCCAATAACGAATATCACCAAAAGAATGAATGCACTTATTCCAACTAAAACCCAAGTTTTAACTGAGTAATCTACAGATAATAAGACTTGCAAAGGATTTTCTGGATTGTAATAACATCTCACTTTGGATTCTACAGGATTTACTGATAGAAATTTTTGTGCCCCAGTTACATCATGATCATAATCCATATAAATATTAGAAGTTATAATTCCACCTCCCCAAAGAGGATACTGCACAATTAACTCCACAGTATAACATTCGGGACATTTGATCTGACAGGATTGATGATTTGTAGAGCTGCAACATGAGCAATTGCAAGTATATGTAGTGCAACTACTACTACCGTTACTACCCACACTACATGATGTGCATGTTGAGCAACATTCATTACAACAATAATATCCATTATCACAAGTTGCTTGAGGTCCATCAATAGGGCAATAATCATCAATATTTTGAGAATTGTTTGCCATCAAAACAACAGCACATTGAGTAGGTGAAAATGCGTTCCAACGAGATTCAAGTGATGAACAGCTAGGTGCTGAATAGGGCGCATCTCGACAAGTAAAATCGCAATATTTATAGCAGCAGTATCTGGATTTAATGGTTTCATTTTTAATTGTACACGTTGTAGAGATATATTCAGCCCTCTTTATTTCTGGATAACCTAAACCAAAGAATAGTCCAAAGAACAGACTTAATGCAATAACTAGTGAAATTATATAAACTATTTTTTGGTTTAACATATTGCACGATTGTAACGAGTTATAGCAAAAAGAAGAATACACGTTTTCTAATAATAACAATATCACCAATTTATATAGAATAATGACGCATCCTTATTTTACGTGATCTTATTTGGACAATAATTACAGCTGATTTCACGTGTAAAATACATAACTGATAATAATACTGTAAATCAGGGTTACCAGAAATTTAGGTTCTTAAATTCAAAAATCAATATTTATTTAATTAATATTGATATTAGGGATTGGAACCATTTAACCGTTTAAAAATTGTTCTATCTTCCTGTGTTGGTCATGGGCCGGAGTTATTTTAATGCCGGCCAAATTAAACGGTTAAACGATTAAACGATTAAGAAAAATTTTAGGCGGTTCCAATCCTTAATTGATATTTAAGATAAGGCCGCTTGAAGTAAAACTTTCGTTTAACATTACCCCCCCCCCCCCCTAAAATTAAACAAATAGAGGTGACAAATTAGGTCGGCACGTTGATCGGAATTTTTCGGTTATGATCGGGATTTTTCGGTATACTATATGTTTATTTTTTATGTTTAATTTTCCCCCCTCCTCCCGTGAATAAGAAAAAAAAATAACGTTAAACGAAATTTCAACTGCAAGCGGCCTATGTAATAAAAAATTTTAAATAAATTTTTATGTTTGAACGCTAATCAGATTATATAAAACTTTAAATTAATTAATTTTGCTCAATAAAACTAATTTAGGTTTATATGAACCTGGATTAGGTTCATTTGAACCTGATTTAGTCATTCGAACCTGATTTGAACCTCGTTTAATTTTAATGTTTGTTTAATTTTTTCCCCGTCCCCCCTGTGCAAATTTCAAAAAAATAACGTTAAACGAAACTTTAACTGCAAACGGCCTAAAGTTGACTTTGATCGAGAGTTGTAGCGAATCATAATATAATACTGTACAACAAAAATTATGTCATGATTATCTATCTATTCAAGAGTATAGTCGCATAAGAAATAAAAAAGCCCCGAAGCCCTATAATAGCAGAGACCGACAAAAATTGTCATTGTGAAATGCAAAAAATTGCAATTTTTTGCTTTTACTATGATTATCGATGTCTACCTATTTAAATTAATTTGATATTAAATATGATAAACTAAATCAAAAAATATGTACAGTATATTTTTACTTTTGCTAAAAAGCTGTACCAGGTACTGTTTAAAATATATATGTAGAGACACTCGTCACATGATAATTTTTTATAACAGTAAAAATTGAAATTTTCGCTCTATATCAAAAAAAATTTTTTTAAATATTTTTTTGTTTATACTATTATAAAATTCATGATTATAAACTTAAAATTTTAAGTTTACCTATAGTAAACTTAATTTTTACTATACTATAACACTCTATTTTCATTTTATAAGTAATTAGTAATTATTTTTTTTTATAAAACTTTACTAGTAAAATCTTTAATTTTTGCAATTTTTTTTCTACTAAATTGTCATTGTATAACAGACTTTATTGAAAATTGGTATATTACATTTACAGTTAATAGTTTATATCAAACTTTAATCTTATAAGACCTCTCCTATCCAACTATACTTATCCATACTGCTACTTTATAGAGACTACCAGGTTGGCAATTAGCTACTACTTCACTATTTTAGCTAAACTGATCACAAATATTACATCTCAGTATCACCTAAGTAGATGGGTGTAGTAAGATCTTCCTAATTCCTTCCATATCCTAAATATTTTCAAATTAGGCTTTTAGAAATATTATATTATAGCTTGATCTATATACTAACAAGCCCAGTTACTCAAGCTGCATATATTTCTTGCCCTTGTAAGGTTCATGTCCACTTTAGTACCCATACTCTAGGTTCTATCCTTTTACAGACCCTTATCAGTTCCTTCTTTGCTTCCAACCAATAACTCAAAAGGTTTAACTCTAGTCCTAACTTTAGGTGCCTAGACTTATCTTGTCTTGGTTAACATATGTATATGGGCTTGGTGCTGTGAAAAGGGCAGAAATTGACAAAAAAAAAAGATCTTCAGAAAATCAATTTTTATGTTGTAAATCTTATAATAAATCATAAGAAAATGCAAATTTTAAGAAGCCATACTGCAAAATTTTATTAACAAAACTACTTTTGTGTTTTAAGTGAAAAATGATCCTAATCTTATTTTAAATTGATTTATATAAAAAAAACATCTTTTGAAAAAATTGTTAATTTCTGCCCTTTTCTCAGCACCTAGCCCATATGTTCTTTTCTTCTGACCCTGGTAAACTGATTCTCTGGTTTCAAATTCTCTTGGCTATTCTTTGCTGTGTCACCTGTTTCCAGACAACTTCCAATTCTAAAGGACCAGAGTCAGCCTGGCCCAACTCCTTCTGGTATCCATCGAAAGGTAGGGACTTTAACAATAGTTTGCAGGTAACCTTGATTAGTTATGCCAAGTTTACCCACTAGAACCATATTTCCAGATTCTCATTTTCTGGAGTTGGCAGTCAGGTTAGTGCATCCTCTATGGGATCTTATTGTTGCTCAGTTCTCCAATCTTGGTTCCTATTTCCAAATTTAGCCTTTATATAGCACCATCAAAAGTTTCTGTTACTCTTTACCCAGGTCTTCCCAAATAGGTTTCAATCCAAAATAGTTCAAAGAAAAAAGTTGTTCTTTATGTCCAGGAAATTGATATTTTTTTGAACACATAGATCATTATGGACGCAGAAAGGGAAAGAGAATTTTGAAATACAAATTAGTAAAAAGTAAAACCACTTTATCTGAATTATTTTGATTTCTAGGTATTATGTGCCAAAGCTCCTATTCAAGATAGTGTTACCAAGGTTACAGGTTCTAGACCCAACCAATCACAAATAACTGCTACCAAACACAGGCTTTTAATTTTTCTGAAAGCATCATCCATGGGATTCATACTGTTATAGAATAGGTTTTAATTTTGGTAGAAATTAGTTTGAAAATTAGAACTTAATAAGGAAATTTTGTAATAACTGTATTTAGTAATAGTGATATGCGAAATTGATGTGCAATGACACTCAATGACGCTTAGCGACGCTTAACGACACTTAGTGACGCTTAATGACGCTTAGCGACGCTTAACGACGCTTAGCGACGCTTAGCTCAATAGATATATAAACCCACCTTATTTCCCTTAGTTTTAGACAGATCCAGACATTGTATTTTATCTTTATCTTTATATTTATTATCCTCCTCTCTTATTATTAATAAACTCTTGAAATTTCTAAGGAACAGACACCTTGGAATAGCCCTCTTGTTAAATTAATAAACTGTGTATTATCTCTTGTTGTTTTATACCGAACTGCCTCAGAGAAGTGTGTAGTTTCTTACAGACATAAAAGAAACTATACTTCCCTCTTGCACACCGCTTCACGCCCAAAGTAAGGGATCTCAGGAGCCGTGTGATTGTTACTCTATCGGAATTAAAGAAGGCTTCCGGTACTGTAACATTTGGTGCCTTCTGGCGGAAATCTATTTAAATTATTGAATATTATTAAAGAATTTGGAAATCTTATTATTACTTTTGGCAGAAATTTAATTATTTTTTTTTGGCTGTTACTAACCCTCTTGCTGTTGATTGCACTCTTATTATTCTCTTACAACTTACTTGGAATTTTCTTTTTGTTGGATACTAACTATTTACTATATTTAGGAGATTAAAATTTTGTTAACAACTTACTACTAACCTTTTATTTTGGAGGTATTTTATTATTCTTTTATTAGTTTCCTTAAGACTTGGGAACTGCCTTTTCTATATGAATAGAGCGTATGAACTATACTTAGAACAAATTGAAGTACACGAAACAAGTCATCCTTCCTCACTTGCGGTAGACGTTTTGCAAGCCTACCATCCTGATTTATCCTGTACTATCTGTTACCCTGTTGCTAATTTATACCGTCCCTTTCGCCGATTCTGGGGAACGTATCGAGACAATTATTTTGCTACCCAATACTCACAAAAGACAAACGACTCTTACTGTATTTTAGTTGCTGCTACTGATTATAATACTGCTAGAGCTGCTGCTCGAGATATTGTTTTTAGTTGCCGCTATAACAACGACCTATTAGACCCAAAAGAAGTTATTGCTGGTCTACTCCTTGCACATACCCCCTATACTCTTGCACCTACCTTACCTCTTAATTTTGAAGCTACTCTACTTGATCTTCACATTGAGGACCTCTTACCTTCTACACCTGCTTCAACTCGACCAAGGACTGAAAACCTTCTATTCGATTTTCAAAATCAACTAGGAAGAACTGAATTAAATTTTGACGTTTCTCCACCCAGATCTATATTCACCTTAGGACCTGAACAATTAGCTGATACTGGTGTTGGTTCTTCCACTAATACTTATATACCAATCCCTCCAAGCCTTGCACTTCCTTCTTCACCTATCTCAGAAATTCCATATCATTATACTCGAGAAACTACTCCTCCTCCACGAAATCGCCTCTTTCGCTATTTACAACAAACCTTTTCTCCTGCTCGCACAACTGTTCCTCCATCTCCTCTTGTAACTGAATATTACCCAACTGTTAATTTAGATATAAACGTTACCCCACGCCATACACCTCCATTACTTAATACTCCTCCTCTTAACGACCAAAATTTAATTGACCCTCTCGACCATTATATTCAAAACCAAGACGCTACTATTGTTAGAGCTGACTCTCCTCCACAATTCGAGGAAATAAATTTACAACCTCTTGTTGAAGAATTAAACCCTATCTTACCTCCTAACCAACCAGAAAACCTAATGGGTGATCAAGCTTTACAAGATGCTGCGCAAGCAATAACTGATCTTGCCAATGCCCTTGGACAAGGCTCTGAGAAAACTCTTATTACTGTTGCAGATTTTTACGGTGACGGAACCCAAGACCCTGCTGACTGGCTGAAGGAATTTCGAAGAGCCGCTACTGCCAACCGATGGAGTGCTGAACGGAAACTTCAGCTTGCTCCTGTGTACCTTAAAGGTGTTGCTCTAGACTGGTATACTGCTTTAAACCCGGTACCCAATGTTTTTAATGATAACAACCACCAGAACCGAAGTTTCCAGCATCTTTTTAAGACACGTTTCTATACTACTAAGCAAAAGGCCCTTTGGCA
Source organism: Gigaspora rosea (assembly GCA_003550325.1). Classification (NCBI taxonomy): domain Eukaryota; kingdom Fungi; phylum Glomeromycota; class Glomeromycetes; order Diversisporales; family Gigasporaceae; genus Gigaspora; species Gigaspora rosea. The sequence goes on along the minus strand of QKWP01001257.1, from coordinate 132,162 downwards.
AAAACAACTTTTCGAAATTAAGCAAGGACCCACAGAAACGGTGGATGGATATGTCAACCGATTTCGTACATTGCAAACGAAAGTGGACCCAACCGGTGTTTTTCCCGCTGATTTTGTTAAACAACTTTTTATCCAAGGCTTACGTTCTGAGTATGCAGTTAATGTTCAAGCTGCTATACCTAATACCCTGACCGATGCTATTGAAGTAGCCCTCCGCTGGGAAACTGGAAAATTAATGACTACCCCTACTACCAATACCGACCAAGCTATTCAACAACTTACAGACCAAATTGCTAAGCTTAGTATTAATTTAGCCCAGACACAGACCACACCTACCTCTTCTGTTAATTATGCTGACAACCGTGCCCAAACCCCTCGAATGAAAGAGCCTCCTATCTGCTATTATTGTGGACGCACTGGACATTTTATTCGTGATTGCAATAGTAGGAAACAGGACCAACGACAAGGATCCAATTCTCGTCGTAATAATAATAACAATAACCGGAACAGAAATAACAACCAAAATAGGGACCGGAATGGTCGCTCTTCTGATCGCTATTCCAATAACAGAGACCGTTCTTGCAGTCGCAATAATTCTCGTCCTAGAAGCCAATCTAGAGATAATAATTATAGAAACCGGAATAATGACAACTATCACTCTTACCAAACTCCTCTAATCGATCTCCTTCGCCTTATCATCGAAGTGTTAATTATCTTACACAAAATCAGACTCAGATACCCTCTCTTACTGCTAGCAAGTTGAAAACGCTACTCAATAATCCATCTATCCGATGTGCCTTGGCTACTCACCTGTATGAGGAAGCCAAAAATGCCAACCTTGTTCAAACCCCTGCGTATACTACACCTGCCAAATGTAATGTCTCTCTCCAGAATAAACCTTACCAAGCTATTATTGATAGTGGTGCTTCAATCAGTATGATTGCTCACAAGGCAGTCAAAGAACTTGGATTAACTATTGAAAAGGCCTCTAACAGCCTTATTGTTCCTGGAGTTGGAACTTCCACTCGGCCTTTAGGGATTATAAAAGACCTGCCAATTGAAATTGATCATATTTCTATCCCTCTTTCTGTAGAAGTAGTAGACACTACTTCTTACTCTCTTCTATTAGGCAATGACTGGAATCAAAAAGTAAAAGCAAATTATAATTGGAAAAATGGTTGTTATACTTTTAAATGGGAAAACAAGAAACATACTATCCTTACTACTTATGAAAGTAACCAACCTCTACCCAGCCAACCTACTGTGACTGCACCAGGTGAATTAGACCTTATGAACCAGAATACTTATACCCTCGAGAAGCTTATACTTTCGATCGAGAAGACTCAGACCGATCTCTTTCACTAGAAGAAAATGAATGGACCACTTATCATTCTCGCCGTAGAAACAGAAAAGCTCCTAAACAGCGTGTCTGTGGAAATTGTGGTTCTCCTGACCACCTCTTTGCAAATTGTCCTACCAACCAATGTAATCGATGCCAGGAATTTGGCCACATCGCTGTTAAATGCCCTAAACAAGCCCCAAGACGTACCACCTGCCCTACTTGTCATGACTTCAACCACCTATATA
>QKWP01001257.1:104269-124954 GCA_003550325.1 Gigaspora rosea | reverse complement strand
AAGAAATAATTTCATGATCATATGATATGAGTTCGCCGGATAGTTAATATTTATTAGGCACGGACAAAAGGACGTGCCAGTTTACTAGTAATTGTCTAAATGGCTTAGTGCTCCATGGTAATTCTCGTGTGCTTTACATGCATGACGCAAGTCAATCAATGTATGTTCAAGATCTATAGGTATAAATTTTTTTTTTATTTATTAATGTCAATGCTGATACCAAGAAAGTGAATGGTGATGTGTTTTAGGGTTCCATAAAAACTTTGAATGTCCTATTTGAAGTCCTGTCGATAAGAGAGTTCATGAAATGTGACCAAGTAGATAATATTGCTACATTGAATGCATATCCCTGAAATGCTGAAATAAATTGTTGCGTTTCAAATCGGAATATTTGCGCCAGATTCTTTATCATCAATAAGGTACTGATCGTATTAGAGCAGATGTACTGTATATGACGACTTACTATTCCCATTCGTAATACTCGTAAAATAAATCGTCAATTATACATGTCCAGTGATTAACACATTAATTTGATAAGGAGGTTTATTAATCAAGATAAAAAGAATCCAATGCCTCTAGTGCTATAATAAACATGAATAATAATTAGAAACTTTAATAATTCAGTAATATAAAACTAACTATTAGGATCACAACAATGATTCATATTTGTTTTAATACCAAACATCTAAAAATTATTCAGATCATTCACTCTACTCCAAGCACCAACTGCTGCTTGAGGATTTATTATCTTCTCTAGTAATATAGCTTCTAATGACGGCTTTTAATTACCATTCAGTGACATGTTTGGAGACTGTTTAGCCTTAATCTTATTCCAAATGTCGATCCAAATTACTGTTAGCCCTAAAATCTCCACCGTAATCAATCTTGTCACTGAATAGAACATCCTATTGTCCATAAGTATAAAACCCGTAGTACATTCAGGTGAGCCGAAGGTTTATGGAAAAATATAGATTGAATCAACGCGTTGACAAATTTACAATAAATATGCTTTAGAACAAGATCCGTACCGTATAAGCGCGAAATAACGATATTTTAAAAATCGAGTTCTCGAATTTAACGCACATCCTAATGTAGCATATAAATATTGTTGGAAAAATGATAAACAGCAGACCCTCCATAAGTGCATCCTCTACAATGTCATTTATATTGGGGTTCAAAAATCAACCTTATTTCGAAATAACGCACATGGAAAATAACGCGTAGGTGAATTAATTAACGCGCAGATGAGCGTTATGTCGCGCCTACACGGCAATACATCTTAATAATTTGTAATGAAAAAACTTAGCGCTACAACCATGTATACGAATAGTTTGCATTGAGGATTAAATCTCATGTGAATCGGAATGAATTTGATGATACAATACTGCAATAATCACTCATGCAATAATAAAACCTAAATTACCACACGAAAATCGATGGTGAAAATGTTCATGATATACAGCCTCATTGTTGATACATTTGCTTTTAATAGATAGTTTCCCATGATGATTAAAACATATTACAGTATTAATTTAAATATAAGAATACTAAATATTTATTTATAAATTTTATTTACCTGCTTTATATCCTTAGATCGGTTCTTTGCTACGAACCAATTCTGATGATTTGTCGATATGGCAGCGATTCTGTTATTACATCAATAGGTCGTAAGATATCTGAAAATTCATAATCACATAAATTCCATTACAACTATAGATGCTGGTGAAATTAATTTCACCAATTTCACCAATTTCACCAATAGTGGTGAAATGATTTCACCACATCTCACCATATTTCACCAGCATCTATAATTACAACGTCAAAGAATCGGGTATGTGTGGACTGGATTATGTGATGCATATGTGGTCACGTTTTATGTAGTTGCAATACAAATTGTTACATGAAAAAAATTAATTATAACCAGAGCTTATATTACAAATTATGAATGAATTAAGACCAAGATCTAAATAAGAGCCATTTGAAACAAAATTTCACCAACAATTATAGCAGCTTTGGTGAAAACACAGAGATCGTTGCTGGAAAAATTTCAGATAATAATATCCCTACGGCTATTAAAATACAAATAATAATAATATGATGCCAAACGATGTGAATCCATCGCAATTTATTTAATAACATTACAATCTCTGTGATAAAAATAAGCGAGTTCAACGATAATGACAAATATACTTTAGGATTTCTCCATCGTTTTTAAATATAGTAAAGCCAAGAAGAGCAAGTGCAATTAGGGAGCCCACGTAGAGAGTACAGTAAATTAGTTTTTGATTAATGTCCTAGTAACCGACGAAAAGGGTATGTTAAGAAACGACCAAAGAGCCGAAAGAGCTAAAATAGTTTTAGTACTAGGTTTACAGGAACTGTTATATGTCCGGAGCTGGATGTATGGTCACATGGTGATACAATTGGGTAGATCATGTAGCACAAATCACATGGCGGACAGACAGACAAAATTCAGGGAAAGTCTCCGGACACCTACCAATTCACGGGAGCATTTACCAAATCGGGGGGTCGTTTAAAACAAGGTGCAATCACGTAATATGGCGCCAATCAACTTGTTTGTTTTGATCAACCCGACAAAGAAACAAAGAAGAAAAAAAGTGAAAAAACGCAAAAATACAAGAAACGAGCGTCAAAACCTACCTTGGGGCATTAACAAAAAATGCCGGGAAGGCAATTTTACTATAATACTATTCCTAACCCTAACCGCCGCTAACCCTTACCCTAACTTTAATTAAAAAGTCAAAATCATATAACTGCACCCTGCTTTAAACGACCCCCAAATCGGGTAATTTTTGTACCTACATAACTTTCTAACTATAGGGGCACATGATATGGTAGGTGTCCGGTAGGTGTCCGGTGACTTTTCCCAAAATTCAAGTCCGAGCTCTAGTACGTATGGTCACATGGCAATGCAATTGGGTAGATCATGTAGTACAAATCACATGAGCGGACAGACAAGTCTGAGCTCTAGTATGTACAGTCACATGGTTATGCAATTGGGTAATTATGTAGTACAAACAAATCACATGGGCGGACAGACAGACAAAATTTGGCTATTGATCATAAAAGGAGAGTCCTCTGCTACGCTCCGGACAAAAATATTCTAACAAAAATGTGTCACATAGCTAAGCATACCGATCTTTCGCGCCAAGTTCTATCTCTATCCACGAGAGCTCGAACATAAGCAATTTTTGCATTGTCATCAGGCAGGGCGTTAAAGTTAAATGCTTCTCGTGCGGTCATACTATTATATACTTTTGTTTCGTCAGGATTGAGACCAAGTTGGATGGGGATGTCAGCCATTTAGTTGTTGAAGAGCTGAATAGAATTGATACGTGAATAGAATTGAATAAAATTGATAAGAGTTTAGAGATAAAAATAATAAGAGTTTAGAGATGGTGTATAAATACAATCAAATGATGTCTAGGGTTGTGTTTAAATTTCATCACGTCATACATAAAGTACCAGAGTTACAGAAATTCGGTCAGTATATTGCATCATTTGATTTGAATGCATGATCCTAATTGAATCACCGAAAATTTGATCTTAGAAACTAAATGTCGTGTGTTTAAAATTACAATTACATGAAATTTCAATTTACTCAAAATTAAAGTTACGTAAAATTACTGTAATTTGACATCCCTTTTCTGCCTTGAATCATACGTGTACTGTGTAAATTATCAATTAATCAATTGTTTTAACAAATATACAGTTCAGACATTTTTCATTTGTATGAACATGAGTGGTGCCCCAGATATCAATTTGTCCTAAATGTCAATTGATCAAAATTATCAACCTAAGCATGATTTTGTTGTGCACTCAACCATATATACAAAAAAGTCTAAACCGCTGAAATGGACCTATATTGAGGTGTACGACATCAGTCTAATTATGACCTGCACTATCGCTATGTTAATTATGAAAATATACTTTTAATGAAAGGAGCCGGCGTCGGCTAAACTGATAAAATAAAAATATTGGAATACCGAAACTTTTCAAAGATTCCTGCAACTCTATGTTTTACATACCGTATAGCTCGCAATTCTTTAACCATATCATTGATCTCACTATGCTACGATTGCGAATCTGAATTTATTGCTTGAACTGTTGCAGGTAAGACAATATTCCGTTTTATTTTTATATCATCCACCATGTAATCCATAATTCCAATGTTTTCCATCACCAATAAGGCATAATGAGCTCCACGGCTGAGCAAATGCAAAATTATAATTATCGATCCCCTTAAAACTATTTCGGAAGTTCAAGTATGAGAAATGCTCTAAGACAGATTTGATTATTAATTCCGAATCAGGTTTTTGCCTCGAAAATGATAGGCCTGAAATCAGAGGCTTGAGGTTTTGCTGACACCATCACAGTTTTTCATTAATTGCCATGGTTCATGTCCAGTTTCTTTTTTATATTTTTATATAAATTGGAACGAATCTTTATCTGTCAAAATACTTGGTAAGCCGGTTAATTTCATGCTAATCCAGATATTCAAATGTTAATATTTTATCGGACTTGATCATGTTGTCTTTTTATATTATTGCGAGTCAATTTAGATCCTTTTTTTCTCATATTCATTCAAAAAAAGATTAATATAGCCATCTCTTCAGACTTTGAATCATCACCTAAAGAGAGTACATATTGTTAAGCAATGAGACTATGCAACTATCTCAATTTTGTGTTCACATTTAAGGACCCAGCTATATCTATCTTCTATACTTTTCTTATCATCATGGCCTAACTTGCATAGTGGGCAATAATGTCTTGTCAGTAATGCCATAATCATTAAAAATTTTTTACTACTAAATTTCTATATAAAGTAGGATATTGATCCAATATTTTGTTGTGAAATAGGCTTAGTCATAAGTTGGATTAGAATAAGATCTAGATAATACATTTGCTAATATACTTGTTTCAGTTTTTAGAGGGATAAATGCATTAGTTTGATTATTATTAGTAGTTTTTCTGATTTTTTATGATTTTTTCTCAGGACAAAAATTTAAATAACACCCGATGTGCTATTTCGCACTTATCTGTTATATATAGATAAAAATCATGATAGATTATAGTGAAAGCCTATATCTAAAGCAAAAACTTTACAATTTAATAAAAGTACAACTAGTTATATATGCATCTTTGGTTGCTTATTTAAACAGTTTATCTATTTAAATTTTCTAATCTCTATATCTCTATCAATATAACAATTTTAAAACTAAGTGGTTTATTTAATTTAAACCAATACTTACTAGGGCCCTACTTATACAATTTTTAATCTAGCAATTGGTTTCTCTATTTTCAAATTTATTACATTCAAGAGCTTTTTCTTATTTATAAATTGTTTAGAATTCAGCATATTTATGATGCAGCACTTTTATATTTGTTCTGCATCATATTTGAAAGAAGAAATGCATATAATAAATATAATAACAGATACAGATAATATAATTAAATATTATAGCTTTGAATTAATTATAATAAAATATGCTATTTCGACTATAGAGGTTTGCTTAACTCATATACCAAAGGTCTAGCGCCAAATAAGAAAGAAAAAAGCGTCGATAGGCAGGCAAATATCCCATAAATATTGTATTATATTACATCGGCATATTTCTATTTTTTATCGTTGAGCAAAGATTAATATAAATGCTATTTTAGGTGTCATATTGAATAAATCATATACACATGTGAATTGGAACCATTATATAAAAATATGTATTTATCATTTCCTACGAAAATAAGAGTAGCCACACACTTCCTTGTTAGTCAGGCCATTTACCTGGCATCACATAGGTTGGTTAATTGTAGGTATGTATTGCTAGTAAATTGTCACTTGTGTGATGTCAAGTAAATGTACTGTAGGGGACATGGCCGTTGGGGAAATGAGACGTAATCGTAACGATTAATGGCTATTAAAAAAGCCAATAGGTTAATGATGGGCAGATTTTTCAGATCGCGCGAGGGAATTTTAGATCCTTCACAGGATTATACCGTAACATGATTCAATCAGCCGGTCTGCATTAAATAACTTTGGCCAAAAGATTACCGGTATGTGGTGTGCACAATTCTAGATAGAATGTTACGCGTCACGCGCGAGATATTGTAAAATTAATAAAATTAATTGTCGCGGCTGAAGCTGGAAATTTTAATTATTTTAATATAAAATTTTCTAAAATTATTGGGGTGAATTTTCTTTAACGGTTAGGTTAGGGTTAGTTTTGATAATAAAAGAGTATAAGTGATATTTTGGTAGGATTTATGTTTTTAAATCGAGGTCCCTAATTTCCAGCTTCAGCCGCGACATTAATTATAATTTTAAACCGTCATTTCATGGCGGGTCTAATCCCTAGGAGTCATATAAAATCACATAGGTTACAACAAAGAAAGTAAGAAAGTAACCAATATCAATACCGATATAATTATGATTGATATGATTGATAAACGTAGCTCAGTAAGGGCTTAGGTCCGCGGAGATAAATACTATTGGTCAATTTTTAGCCCAAATTTATACACGAAATCATTATATAACAGCAAGTTCGGTATAGAAAGAGGCAATCGTATTTTATAAACACCTATGTAATATATATATATATGCACATATGGTGCATCAATTCAAATCTTTGCAATCCTTGTATTTGACAAGTTTTTATAATGGATAGCTCTGGGTTTATTTTGAAAATAATGATCCAATTCTGCATAAAAATGCTGCTAAATCTCGTCGCCATAATCAGCGTGGCAATGATCGATTAAAAGGGTTGAATTGAATAAAAAAAGGTAGGAGTTTAAAAGTAGGATTTGAAGATGCCGCACTATTTGTTGAATTTGCAAGGCTACAATACAAGTAATGTATCAAAAGGAACTGTTAAATCCTGAAATTTTTTTTAATCACTATTTAAACAACACACGCATTTCATACTTACGTACTGAACCCCTCTTTTCTTATCCATCTTCCATTTAATCTTCTGGCAGTTCTAGCGTTGGTCTTTGTACGTTGGCCTCTAACAGGATAACCCATAGCGTGTCTTTCCCTTTGTAAGTACCGATTGATCTATGATGCATAATATTATTTATTACTTCTCTCTTTAAATCAGTTTCTATTTTCATATTGGATAATTCCATAGAAATTTGTTGAATTTGCGATTCTGATAATTCATGAAGTTTGCATGTTTTATGAATTGAAAGTTTACTACAAATTCGTTGAGCCGTTTTATGACCTATGCCGTAAAAATAAGTTAATGCTACCTGTTTGTAACATAAAAAAGAGGAATTTTAGAATCATTATTTGCGAATCTTCATATATGTAAATTTAATTACCCTAACAATTTTATTTTCGGGCAAATTAACACCGAGAAGATGAAGTACCATCGCTACAGAGGTGAATACAAACGTACGTGTGTATGCACTTAGGTTTTTAAGATGTAGATCCACGAATACTACTGGCTATCACATCTGTGCTACATCTGCTAAATATAAATAGGCCAGTAACGAATAGATCAATTCAGAATGAACTATTTACCTCTTTCTTCGCCCGACTCAAAAAGGATCCTTTTCACATTAAATAGAAAAGGATCAATTGACCAACTACTATCATCTAATCCAACTTTAGAATTGCAATATAGAACTGATGCAAGCAAATTATCTCAGTCTATCGAAATTATGGAACACGATGGAGTAACACCTATATTACCTGATGGTAAAACAGGTGGTAACGCTTGTTGTGTCTTAGAGCTTCCATTTTCAAACAATAAGTCCCTATTAGTTTCAAAATCTGGAAAGCATTCAAATTTTCCACTTCTTATAACTGATGTTTGTTTTATTCATTCTTTCGATTTACAAAATTGGTCCTGTGAATTTTCTTCAAGTTCTGAATACATTCGACCATCTTCTGATACTCCATTGTATTGGGCTTGTTTAATTGTTGCACCTGAAAAATTTCAATGGAAATTGAAACCTAGTTTTGCAATGCATGGCCATGCGTCGGCTAATGATCAGGATTGTATAAAATGGAATATACCAGTTAGTGATAAAGAAACAAGGTTTTCTACTAGAGAAGATGTTCAAGAGATGCTGAGCCTATTAGAAAATTTTCCATATCCAGAAAATAAAGTTTTTCTTAGAAAAAAACATGGTGAAGTAATAATTTTGTTTTGAATATTGTATAAATGATTCGAAATGTTAAAGTATTTATGGATACTTCGTTAATTGAAGGTTTTTTTATTCTCGGCCAAGATGCACAAGAAGTCTTTGATATTTATGAGAGTCAAGTTAAGACAAAATTTACAGAAATCATTAATTCTGAGGTATTTATTATTATAAATTTTCTTTTATACTTATTCCTTTGATAATTTAATAAATTATAATGTTTCTTTCGAGAAGTAAATCCATGCAATGTGTATAAAAGGCAGATCTCTCTTAGATCCTGAAATTGCAGAAAAACCAACATTTTTATGCTTTATTACGTAACTATTTTTAATTGAATTTTTTTATTATTATGATTTGCCAGAATTGAAAGATTTAGCAATAGTTCAGAAAACTCAATTGTCAATAAATATTTTAATATCGCAAGTCTGATTTTATTTATTATTAAAGATATCATATCGATTTCATATGTTCAAATTTTGGTGTAATCTGGACTCGAATAAAATTTTAGATAACAATATTAAGCACCAAGAAATATTGAAAATTGGGATGATATTTTATCACGTTACCAAAAAACCAAACTTCAGGATATATACTATTGCAGATGCTAAAAGTTTATACTCAATAATTATTGGGATATTTCAATTTTCTTGTTAACCAACAAAATATTGTTATAGATACACAAAATTATTATACTATTTAAATTTTTTATATCTTGACAATTAACCAAATTCAATAAACTTTTATTTTAATTTTACAAATATTAGAAAAAGAAAGTTTATCAAATTTTGCTGGATAGATGCCAAAATATTGTTATTCAAAAAATTTGAAAATATCTTGACAACTACTAATCTAATTCGACAATTTTTTTTATTTTGATTTTTCATATCTTTAAAATCAAAATAAAGAAAGAAAAATATATTGTAACTTATATATTACATTTTATAATATGGGAGTGTGAAAGGAGAAAATAACAAATTTTCAAAAAAATTTTTTTTTGTACAAAGCAATTTAGAATAAGATCTGGATCATTTTTTATAAAATCTAGTATAATACAAACTCAAAGTAATAAATTAATTTATTAGTTTATTATTAGAATAAGGATTTGATTAGAATTATAATAGAATGCTTTAGTAAAAAGGTTCTATTCCAAAATTTTGTAAAAAGTTTTTTTGTTAAAGTATCGTACAAGAAATAATTTTATAAACAGTTTCATATTTTGTCAATTTTTGATTTCATATTACAGTCAACTTTTTCTAATCTGAGCCTTTCTAATCTGAACCTTAATAAGCTTTGTAAAAAACTCTAGAATATTTGTAAATTTTACTACGTCTGAATTAGCTATATATGAAAACCAAACTTATTATAAATTTTTATGTAGTAAAAAATTCACAAACCAACTATTTGGAATAGAGAAAGTTGACTATATATCTAATTTTGTATTTTAATTAGTCAATTTTTGAATAGCAGTATATTATTATAGTAATAAATTATAAAATTTTTTTAATTTTTAAACAAAATTTGGCATACAGTGTTGTACATTGGACATGTCCAAACTATGTTTTTTGTTCAATGTTCAAGATTGTCCAAAACTGTTCAAGCCTATGTCCAAGGCTTAAATAATTAATGAATTAATTTAATAAATATATAATTATATATGTTTTTAGGTGCTAGATTTTTAAACAAATAAAATAGATAATCTTAATAAAATTTTAAGTAATTTTAATTTGAAAAAATGTTCAAAATGTCCACAAAACATCCAATATACTTTACTGCCCCTAAGTGTATACTCTTGGAACCAGATATAAGTGTGTACTTAGAGGGTATGCATTTATAGAATTAACTTAAATAGCCAATTAAAAGTGAAGTCAAACATGTAATTAAAACTTTAATTACCAATTTGGATAAGATTGGCACTATATAGGCCTTCACATGGGCTGGGTAGGACCGGGTAGTAGTAATATCCTAACCCTACCCATTTATTAACGGGCTTAATCTCCAAGCCCTTATTCTTACCCTAGGGCCCCAAAATTGATACCCTACCTAGGAATAGTAAAGTCAGTCCAGGTCCGGTCTTGGTCCTAGGACTTGTAAGTCCTATCACATGGACCTATGGACCAGGCCCTCATATAATAAGTCCCAGAATTTATGTTCGACCAATAGGATTAAGTCCTTGGACTTAGTTCTAATACTTTCTAACCAATTAAAATTCTTTGTTTACTGTTTTATTAATAATATTTTTAAGTTCTATATTAGGACCTATTGTGGACCTATGGTCCTAGGTCCTAAAATTGGGATTTAGTCTTTAAAGACCAGGTTCCAAAACTAGGTTCCAAAGTCCCAGACTTAAGGACTTTGCCATCCCTAACCCTACCCAGTCCTTAAAGCCCACATAGGTACCCACAGGCTTAAAAAAAAAATAAAAAAAATAAAAAATAAAAATTATTAAGCCCGTTTGATGTATAATTTGCCGTATGTATACTATAGTATAAAATATAAAAAAAACTTAAAAAAACCCATATTTTTTATAGTTTTATTCAACGTTTCCACTTTATTCAACGTTTCTACTTTATTCAATATTTCTACTTTATTCGGTATTTTCACTTTATTTGATGTTTCTATTTTATTCGACGATGGTTTTTACGAATTTTGAAGTTATAAAAAAAAACCATTTACACTATTTATTACAATTTTAAAATCGATCAACAATATTTAATAACCAAATTAAATATATATAGAAATTAAAGAAAATTAAAGTGCTAACCTATTTATATTGTGTATATAGAATTATTATAAAAAAAAGATTATCGATCAATATAAGTTTTAATTGGTGGATAGTCATGTGCATGTATAACGGGCTACCCTTGGACCAGGTAGTACTGGTACCCAAGCCCATACCCATATAATAAAGGGCCTGCGATTCTTAGCTCTACTCTGCCCTAGGGCTTGTGCTTGTAATTTGATACCCAAGTCCGGCCCTAGTAGTACTACCTTTAGGGTACCCGTGGGTAGCTCTGGCCCATGCGGAGGCCTAGCACTATAGCTATATTATTACTATATTTGAAATTGGGGATAAACAAATATATCCCTTAGATTGTAACACAGGCAAATTTGCCTGCGTATTTTAAAATTTTTAATAAAATTTTAAATATTGATTTTAGCTATATCTTTTCTAAGTAAAAAATATTCTTTAAGTTTTGTTTTAGTAACTTTGTTATAAAATTTTTTTAAAATCATTAGAAAACTTTAATATAATAAATGTTTAAAGTTCTTGTATTGGCATTTTTACTATTAAAATTTTTCTTTAGATTTTTTCAAATTTTATATGTTCCCGTCTATAAAAAAAATCTTTACTTCTAATACAAGTCTTAATTTTTACAAGTAAATCATTAAAGTTGCAATAATGAAAGTTGTCATCCTTTATATAAACTACAATATTGTCTTAAGAACTATAGTTCTAAAACTAAAACTAAATAAGATCGCAGAAAAATTGTAATAAAATTTTTTAAAAAAATTTTTTCTTAAAATTATCTATTTTCAGCTTATATGTAACTATAATTTATTTTCTTATAATATAAAAACTAATTTTGCAAAAAAGTAATCCTTATTTTCAAATATAATTGTACAAAGTTTTATTTAATTATTTTAGTATTTTAAAAAAGTAAATCAGAGCTAAAAAAGTGCAAAAACGCAGGCAAATTTGCCTGTGTTCTACTACAATCTAAGGGATAAACAATATATGGGCAATGGACTAGGAAAACCCGTCTTTGAAATGGGTTTTCCATTTTGAGAAAATGGCGATTATTTGTCTGTGAAACCTAAATTTTACCCCTGAATTTTTTGTTTATTTTTAGATATCAATTACTGAATAAACAATGTCATGTGATTATGAAACACCGATTGACCAATCTAATTTAATTGAGTCGTTAATCTTTGGTTGTAAATCTATTTTTAGAACACGTTCGTTAAAAAATTGGTTTACATTCAAGTTAAAATATCTCGATAAATTATTATATTAATGTAGGGTAAAAAGTGAAATACATATAGATATAAACCGGAACTTTAATTTGAATCAAAAATCTCGAAATTGATAAAAAAGTCTCAAAGACGGGTTTTCCTAGTCCACTGCCCATATTAGTAAATCTGATAATGACCCTTATGAAAAGTTTTTTTTTGTACTAAGTAAATATTATTTTTTGATCTAAGTAAAGTTTGTAGAGCAGAGAGCAGATTCTTGTGCATCTACTGGTAAAATTTTATTAAAATTGAACTTGTAAATAAGAAGATATGAGTAAAAACAGGACCCCAAAATATACATAGATAGATAAAATGACTTTAAATTTTTTATTAATTGCTGTACACAAGACTTTTTTATAAAATCAGTATGCAAAATTTATACCTTTCAATAAAAAAATTAAAAAAATACGCAAAATAAAATTCTAACTTCGATTATAGTATAAAATTTTATAGCAATATATTTTTAGTAGCAGAGTGTGTTATTTTTTAAAAAAAATTCCCACACATATAAACTTGTGCATACATACTATGTATGTACTAAGGCTCTATGTTCAATAAAGCACATGCAAGACACCGGAATTATTTCCAATATTGTATATAAATTAATTAAAAGTAAAATAAAATGTCATGTAAATAAAAAATAAATAAAAAATAATTTAAAATATAAGAATAAATAAATAGATAATCAAAAAAAATTAAAAATATAAGTTAAATTATAAAGAAAAAAATTTAAAAATCAAAAAAATTATTTAAAAAAAAAATAAATTAAAATTTTTAAAGAAAAAAATTAAAAAAAAACTGAAAAAAATAAAAAAATAAAAAAAAATTTGTAATAAGAAAAATTTATAAAAAAAATAAAAAATAAAAAAAAATTTTCTAATTTTAACTTAGGAAAAAAATTATTTAATAAAATAGTAAAACCAATAAAACCGTTTTAATACTTATTTACTTTTTTTATTTTTTTTACCAAAGTCAATATATGTACTTGTTACATAACATGCATAACTAACTTCGAATTTAATTTTTTAACCCTAACCCAATGCTATTCCTAGCCCTAATCATGATTACTATTCTTAACTAACTCAATTACTAATTATACCCTAACCTTGAACCCAATCTGCTCGTTAGCAAGAGCCACCAAATGAAACAAAGGCACCAAATAACGATGACACATATCTGAAGCTCTTAACAAATAGCAATACGATACCGGAGAATGACAGCACTGATATTAATGGAACGTTGCATGCTATGGTACCGGTACTAGTGAAATGCACACTATATAATACAAAAGAAATGCGAACCGTCATTTTATAATACCAGTACACTGCACAATATACAGTACATAAAAAATATGGCACAACATGCCACTGGCGAAATGCTACAAACCAACTAACGAGACTAACAAAATATAATATTACACCATACTAGCGATAGCGATAAAAAAAGACACTAACAAGCAACAACACCAATGCAAAAAGAGGCTCCAACAAACGATGCCACCAACTATGAAAAGAGACACCAACAGGAAGAAGAAGCGTTATTATAAAAAAAACTAATTAGTACTGAAAAAAAATAAAATACTGTACGGAAATAAAAAAAATACTTATCAGTTATCTATATATCTAAATATTAATTCATGTAACCAGTAATTTCCCCTTCCATTATCTAAAAAAATTCGAATAAATAAATAAATAAATAACGAATAATAATAATTAAAATAAAGTAAAAAATAAATAAAAAAATACATAATATAAATTAAAAAAAATTAAGATAAATAAAAAATAAAAAAAATATAAAAAAAAATAAAAATTAAAAATAAAAATAAAAAATAAAAAATATATAAAAAATAAAATAAATAAAAATAAAAAAAAATAAAAATATGTAAAAAAATATTAAAAAAAACAAAAGTTTAAGTAAAAAATAAAATAACGAAAAGAATAAAAGAAAAAAATAATTAATTAAAATAAAAAAAAATAAAAATCGAAAAATAAATAAAAAAAACGAAGATTAAATAAAAGAATAAAAAAAAAATTAAAATACAGTAAATAAGCAAAAAAAAATAAAAAAAGAAAAGATCCGAAACAATCTGAAAAAGAATTTAATAAAATATTTTTAGAGTTCTGCATTATTTTTTCAATGTTTAAAAAAAAAAAAGTAAAAAAAATTAATAAAAAAAATTAAAATTAAAGAAGAAATAAAAAAAATAATTAAAAAATAATATTCGAATAAATAAAAAAAAAATTTGAAATAAGATAAAAAAAAAATTAAATAACAAAATAATTAAAAAAAAACGAAAAATAAAATAAAAAAAACATTAATTTAAATAAAAAAAAAAGACGTTAAAATTATATATATATATATAAAAAAAAACTGCAATATTAGATTAGGGATTGGACCCGGTAGAAAAAAAGCAATATTAGATTAGGGAATGGACCCGGGTAGAAAATATTATTATATCGCCACTTGAGATATATAATAATTTACCCGGTAACCCAGGTAGACTACTAATACCCGAGTGGAGATTTTTTCAATGGGTCCCAATCTATACAGTAAAAAACCCCGATATTATTAAAAAAAACTACCCTCAATATTATTAATAAAATAAAAAAAAAAAGTAAATAAAAAAAAACGTGTTTATTACTTTATTTATTTATTTGTTTATTTATTTATCATTTTTTTCACTCCTTATTTTGAATACCGCCCACAAGGATTGGGGCATGGTATTAAAGGGCATGCCCTAGGAGGCATGCCCCCTGGTGCATGCCCAGAGCATGCCCTTTGGCCAAAAGGCATGCCCCTATTATGTGATATGACCATGTGACTTTAATGGAATATGATTGGACAATTAAGTATACCAGTACCATAGTACAAAAATTATAGCATAGCATAGCTATAGCCCAAATTTAGTTATTTCTATTTAGTTTATCTAAACAAATTTTGTAAGATTTTTATTTTTTATCAAAAATATTTATAATTTATAAAATAAAATATTGTATCATTTACTATTGTTTTCAATATTTCTTATTGTAAAATTATATAAATAACATCTAACTCATTTTCTGTAAAAAGATGGTTAGTAATTATCTATATGATTTATAATAAGAAATATTCAAAAATTAATAATAAATGATGCATTTCATAGTTTATTAAAATACTTTAATTTTATAAATTTGCTGTAATAATTAGATTTTATTCTGCAAAAAATCAAGAAATTGAAGATTTAAAAAGCAAATATTATGTTGATACTTATAGTTAATTTAAGATTATAAAAGCCAAATCACTACTAAATCTATATAAACAAGATAGCATTTCTTAATAAATAGCAGACTAAAGCAAAGTATTTTTTTTAAAGGTTTAAAAAAGATAGTAAAATAAAGTTTAATATATTAATTTATTGGTCAGTTGATTTATATGAATTAGCTAATTATAATTTTTATAGAAGGCATGCCCGGGGCACAAAGAGGCATGCCCTTGTCAAAGGCATACCCCTCTGGACATGCCTCAAAAATTTTTCATGCCCTCAACCTAGGGTTGGGGGCACGGTGTCCCAGGGCATGCCCCTCTGGGCATGCCTGGGGGCATGCCTTTGAGCCAAAAGGCATGCCCCTATCATGTGATTATAAATCTGAATTATGTGAATTGGTATGTATTGATTGGTTAATTTTTGTGAATTTGGTGATACAAAATCTGATTGGCTAATAGAAATAAATTCAAACCAAATTTTATTAATTCTGATAACTATTGTCATTGTGCATCTGGTTAAAAAAAAAACTTGAATTATTTATCAATCAATACATATTTAATAACAAAGTAAATAATAAATAACATAAATGAATTAAAAATTGTTAACTATCAATAAAGTAATATATGTATATGGAGTATAAAAGGTATAGAATATAATATAATTATATAAATCCTATATATTTGATATACTCTATATCTAATATATTGTAGCTTTTAAAACTTAGTTAAATAATCTATAATTATAGAATGTTTAATCTATAAGACAAAAAGTGTATTTCATTGTTAACTTTTAATTTATTTTTCTATTTTCTAAATTATTTTTAATATAGATAAATAAAAGCAGTTTTAGAATTTATTCATTTAAAATCAAATAATATATACAGTACAATAATTTAGTAATTGACCAATCAGAATTAAAGCTTGCTATGCTACATGTCATATGATTTATATATAGGGGGCATGCCCAGGGCACAATAAGAGAGGGCATGCCTCAGCCCAAGGCATGCCCCCTAGGGGCATGCTCAAAATTTTTACCGTGCCCCAACCCTACCCCAACCCTACTGCCTACGCATGTATTTAAAAAAATAAACAAAGGGATAGCTTATTGCCCGACCAAATTTATGCCAAAAATACGCAAATTAAACTTTTATATGTAGAATTTTGATATACAAATATGCAATTTAAAAATCTAACCTTTTTAATAATTTATTAAAATAATATGCAAATTTAAATCTTACTTTATTTAATTTGTCTATGATGGTGATGTATTCTCTGACCTGACCTATCTATGTATATTTTGGGGTCCTGTAAAAACATCTTTAAAATTCTTTAAATTATATATATAAGGCCTGTTTCAAATTTTGTACTATGTTGTTTATATATTTGTTTTGCCCCAATTCTAAATATAAAAATATTGCTGATCTTATCTGGATTGGCAATTAATACCTTTTATCCAAAAATGAGCTACTTTATAATCAATAATAGTTACTATATAGTAAAGTCCAAAGTTTATTATATAAATCGATAATAATTGCTTAAGTAAACTTGTTCAAAAGATCAAAACATACATATTTTAAAATTTTTATTAATATTGAAAACTTTTTATTATTTGGTTTTTAATTTTTACATTCAATAAAAAAATTAAAATTTTTTAAAAAATAGATTATTGAACTTAAAAATTAAAAATCATATAATAAAAAGTATTCTGATTTTGATAAAAAAATTTTTGTATATATGTATTGTTACAAGCAGTATAGCCTTCTTAATATACTACTAGCAACATAGTATATGGCGACAAGAATCTTATAAGGGTCAAAGAATATATGAAGCGGTGTGAAAGTGGAATGTTTTCTCACTATGGTAGTTCGATATTTTTTACTCAAAGAACAGGAGTGTATTTAGTTGGGCAAAGATATATTTTATTAAGTACATTACAAGATTTTGCTACAAGACTATATATAGGTTTCTGTGCCTAAAAAATTCCTATAACTAAAGAATTGCAAGGAACAAATCCTAAAGTTAAGGAGTGATAAAAGCTAGATTTATATATCTTTTGTAAAACTAATAAAACTAATAAAACTAATAAAACTAATAAAACTAATAAAACTAATAAAACTAATAAAACTATAAAACTGTAAAACTATAAAACTATAAAACTATAAAACTGTAAAACTGTAAAACTGTAAAACTGTAAGGGGAGTGACAAAAATTAGATGATTTTTTAGAAAGGAGGGAGTAAAAAAAGTCGAAATTATATATAAGAACCTGACTATATATATATTAAGGAAGAGGAGGTGGTAGGCCTCTAATAAAAAATAATAATAAGCCAAATAAAACAATGCAAGCTTCTATCTAATTATCTCATTTTGGGGGTCGCAGGAGGTAATATTTTGTATATTATCATATAAATTTGCAGTTTTTTACAATATCTCGCAATATTTTATATATTTTCAAAAATTTTTAAAACTTTTACATTATCAAATTTTATATTTTTATTTAGGAGTTATCTATATATCACACAGTACAATACTCTTATTTATCGCCCAACCAATCAAATTTCAGAATCAGGTGTTAATATAAAAAATATAAAAAACTTAAATCAAAATTTTGTATAGGAACCAGCCCTTTATGTTTTAACAAAAAAAATTTCTTGCAAAATTTTAATATAAACTATACATTACTCTAACCCAAGACCGCACTTACTAGTACTTACTCTAACTCTAATTAAAATCAAGTAAAGTGTTTTGGTTTTTATTGTTTTAATCTCACATTACACCTGTACTTATAGAGTGCGATATATAATTGTGTCACATTGTGCGATACATACATTTTTTCTTTTATTTATTATTATTATTATTATTTTTTTTTGACAGTCTTGCCGGCGTTATTTTTTAGTGATTTATAACGACAGTAGTTGTTATTTATTTTCAACCATTACAACCCCGACATCCCCTGGCTTTTTGCTTTCGCAACGCCCAGAAGCGACCTGTCTCACCGACTGCCACAGTGGCCGAAAATCTTCGCAGCCAGTTTTCAGACTGCTTGCGCCACGAGTTCATGTAGTATCTCGTAATATCCAGACTTAGGCCTCACATTAAGTCTCGTGACTTCAGTTATTCCAAATCGGGGTTCTGGCACAGCCCTCGTCGTCGTGACCTTGATTGTCGATCACTGCCCATTCTAGGATCCTAAGGGGAGGGCCATTTATCAGCTGATATTTTGCCACTAAGCGGCTACCCCCCTCCCCCCTACCTGATCATAAATACTGCAATTTGATTGGCTAAAATTTTTTAAAATTTTAAAACTTTTTTTAAACTTTAATATTAAATAAAATTTGAACCAATGATCCATTTTAGATGGTTTTACTACCAAAATGTTCGTCTCAATGAGACGATTCCAACGAGCCTAAAATCGTCAAAATCCAATCACTGGATCCCAAGATCGTTATAAATTTGTATGACTTTAATTATATTAGTTTTGTATATATTAAAAATTATTATTAAAGATTTTATAAACTTTAACATTGAATAACTTGTGAACCAGCGATCCGTTTTAGATGATTTTACTACCAAAATGCTCGCCTCAGTGAGACGACTCTAATGAACCTAAAATCGTTAAATTCTGATCACGGGATCCCAAGATTGTTATAGATTTGTGTTATTTTAATATAAAATATATTAAATCAATTAAAAGTAACACAAATCTATAACGATCTTGGGATCCCGTAATCAGAATTTAACAATTTTAGGTTCATTAGAATCGTCTCATTGAGACGAGCAATTTGGTAGTAAAATCATCTAAAACGGATTGCTGGTTCACAAGTTATTCAATATTAAAGTTTATAAGATCTTTAATAATCATTTTTAATATATGCAAAACTAATATAATTAAAGCAATACAAATTTATAACGATCTTGGGATCCAGTGATTGGATTTTGACGATTTTAGGCTCATTGGAATCGTCTCATTGAGACGAACATTTTGGTAGTAAAATCATCCAAAACGGATCATTGGTTCAAATTTTATTTAATATTAAATTTTAAAAATTTTTTAAAATTTTAAAAAATTTTAAAAAATTTTAGCCAATCAAAAATTATCTACTATTAGGACCTGATAATTGCCAGACCCCCCCTACCCTAAAAAATCAGGTGATAAATGGTGCTCCCCTAATTTGGTCTAGCCCGGCTGGTTTTCTTAAAATCGCCGCCACTTGGATTTGAACCGGCAACCTTACAATTTGCGACCTTGGAGCATAACCGCTATGCTATCAGACCCAAGGTCTTTATTTATTATTATTTTTTATTTATTATTATATATTATATATACAGTTGCCTCTCTTTTATCTGCAAGAAATTTTGTTTGGTTTAAAAAAAGTTCGTAATATAAAATTTCTCTTTCTAAACTGAACTTAATAAAAATTCAGTATATAAAGAGTTCTTAGTATAAAAAAAAAAAAAAAAAAAAAAAAAAAAAAAAAAAAAAAAAAAAAAATTTTTTAAACCCATTTAATCCATAAGCTGTCATAGATCACAAATATATATTCCACAAAATGTAAAAAAAAACTTAAAAAAAAAACCTGTTTTGATTAATTTTTACCAATTTTTGCATTTTTCCAATTTTTGTATTTATTACCCTCCGGGTTACTATTATCTGACCTGGGTCATAGCCCAGATTGAATATCTGATCCAGATTATAACTCGGGTTAGGGAAGTGCCGTTTATTACATAATTTCAAGAAGGAGGGAGGGGGTTAGCAGTCTATCACGTCTATATATTATATATAAAAATTATGATTGGCTGCTAATTAGATCACGAAGGGGGAGGGAAGGACCCTGAACAATCTATGTGAGGTCATGGTTGAAAAATAGCTAATGGAGGGCCGTTTTTTAAAATAGGTTATATTTGAAAAGTAGGTATTGGAGAAAAAGGTTATATTTGAAAATGGGTAATGGGTAAAATGAGTATATTTGAAAGAATGGTAATGGGGTAATTTTTATAAATGTTATATTTGAAATGTGTTAATTAAAAATTGGGCTATAATAATAACCCGGCAGGTAAAAAGGGGAGAAGAGTAAAAGAGAGAGAGGAGTAAAAGGGGGAGAGGGGTAAAAGGGAGGGAGGGGTAAAAGGGTGAGAGAGGTAAAAGGGAGAAAGAGGTAAAAGTGAGAGAGAGGTAAAAGAGTAAGAGGGGTAAAAGGGTGAGAGAGGTAAAAGGGTGAGAGGGGTAAAGACCTTGAAAACGGCCTTTTTTTTTTTTTTTTTT
>QKWP01001257.1:79577-97212 GCA_003550325.1 Gigaspora rosea | reverse complement strand
TCTATGATTCTCTAAATTTTACTAACTGATTTATACTTCTCACTCTAAGTAAACTTGTTCAATATCAAAAAATACATATATTTTTATTCAGATTCAAACTAGTTTGCAAAATTTGGATTAGCCCGACCAAACTTATGATTGAGTTTGAGTTTAGTATAAAGTTTTAATAATAAAATTTAAAATTTGAGTCTGGTCAGGACCAGACCAAACCTGGACCCAAACCTAGAATTACTATTTCATATGAACACCTGACTGAACCTGAACATGTTCATGAACTTATGAACTGAACCTGAACTAAACCTGAACCAGCTCTAAAAGTTCAATACTGAATCTGAACCTGAACATGTTTTAAAAAATGTTCAGGTTCAGGTTCAATACTGAACCTGAACCTGAACTTGACCCAAGTTCAGTTCAGTTCAGGTTCATGGGAACATAACCCACAGAAAAAATTAGATTAATTTTGATTCTTCTAGGTGAATAATTCATACTTGGCAATTATAGTATACAAAGCAAAACGGTTAAATAAAATGTGACATTTTACGATATTAGTATTGTATAGTTATGCGTTGCTAATGTCTACCTCTACTCTAACATAATATTTCACGGCTTTAAAAATTTAATTTGGCACAAATTTAATTTGACTACAATATATTCATCAAAAGATTACATTTGATATTTTATTATCATAACTTCAAATATTTTATTGAAAAAACAAATCATTACTGGTACATAAATGACTATACCCCTACTATCTAATTACTTCTTTGAACATCTAGGTCTATAGTGTCCATACTCTCCGCAATTCTCACACTGATTTTGGCGCTTAGCTGGCTTCAATTCTTCTGATCGATTGATTCGTTTAGAATTCTTTGGCCTCCCTTTTGGTTTACGCCTTTTGGAGTTTTGAAGGGATACTTTAGCTAATGGAGCATTTTCTTTATCATCTTCTGTGTCCTCGTTATTGCTATCGCTACACGTCTCTTCACCATCATTATTAGAGTCATTTGCTACCACATCTTCTTGTATTTCAGTTAATAAATCCTGTAATTTTTTAAGAACATCATGTCACCGAAATCGAACTGCCTTTTGTATAATATCACATGCTACTCCCCACAACTCTCCATATAGTTTTCGTTCATTAATAACTTCTTTTCTTTCGCTTCAGAGATCAACTAGAGGTGTAAACAATTTATTTGTATTATGACTCGTTTGCTCTGCAGGTTGGTATCGAGGATGGCTTTTACTAAATCGTGTAGCAACATAATAGGGTTCTTCTTGTAAATTGTCATTAATATCATTGTACCATCTTTTGTGAATATGTGTAATATGGAACACAGCTTTTGGACTACATAGCATTACTTGAAAAAAGTGGCGACAAATTATTCCACAATTTACAAGCCCCAAGCAAGAACATACTATTTCTTATTGGAAAAAAGAATAACAAAATGACAAAATTTTGAAGCTGTAATCGTGCGAATGGCCCAGGTTTCTTCAATATCCACATTTTTTAGTATATAGCTTATAAAAACCTGCATTATATCTTCGTCATCTTCAATAAATTGTACAGCATCTGGGTCAGGCTTAAACAAAAAGCACTATAAGTATAGTATCAATTGCAAAAAACAATAGAATACATACGGATGTCGCTCAATTCCCCGAAAGCTATTTTCCCGACAGGACACTTAGCGACATCACATAGGGTTAGAAGTAGTATTTGAATAGTTATGACTAGTGATTTGAACCGGCTAGGCTATAAACGATTAACCGACTCGAACTGAATAAATTTCGGATAACCGGCTAAGTAAATTCTTAATCGGCTAACCTGTACAACTGGGTGAGAATCGGTAACAAGATGAAAATGACATCAAGAATGAGTAAAAGTTCCAAAAGAAATTGGATGAACATAAAAGACGAGCAAGGTCGAGACAAAATTTTGAGTAAAGGTCCGAGGATTTCAAAGATAAAGCGTAAAGTAATCTTAGCCAATTGCAATCGTTTGACATTAAATATTTCAGTTCGGTTAACCTATTAAGGAATTTTTTCTTGGTTCAAATTACTAGTTGCAACTATACATTTTAGCAGATTATCACCCTGTGTGATGACGGGTAAGTGAACTGTATGGAAAAACTTTCGGGAAATCATACCATACCTACATACATACCTCTTGATATTTAATTAGCTCGGCTTTTGTAGTAGCAATTGCTTGGTAATTCAAACAGCTTTTAATCTTAACACACTGCACTTTTAGCATTGCAGGTGTAAGAAAACGGTTCAAAGTCTTATCAATTTTGGGGAACAATGCTTGTGGTAATGTAACGATAGCAGACGTAATGGAATTTGGGTTTTCCAGTAAATATATTTAGATTTGGTTCGTTCTTTATCTATGTTTGCTTCCAAAGATTCAGCTAGTTCAAGAAGGCTAATGTTCGAATTCAAAACCAATCGTTTTATTTGAGCATTATAGCTCTTGACCCTTGATGTTGTTTGAATACCGGCAGTAAAAATCTTTGCCGTATATGCACGCACCCATGCATTCTTTGATGAATATAATGTTCGCAAATATTTAACTACTCTAGGTTCATTATATTTTTCAGTCAGCTGTGCCCATTTATGTTCAAAAATGGCTGGAACAAGTGAATTTCGAGCTATATAAAAATCCTTTACAAATTCTTTATACCGTTGACCCAACTGGGCTTCAAGGTTTCGAGGAAGATTTTGAGCAATATGAAAGATACAATGCATAGCATAGGATTCTTTATACTCCTCTGAAATAGCAAGATCCAAAGCCAAATCAGCATCAGTTATGATAACAGTAGGCACGCAACCACCTGTAGCAAGTTTTGTCTGACGTAATACCCATCGGTAAGAATCTGCTGATTCATCATCCATAAGAGCACATCCAACCAATCAAGATAGCCCGTAATTGTTAATATATAAAAAAAGACATAAAGCCATATCATAGCGATTTGTTTTTGCAGTATTATCGCTTAAAATAATATCACTAAACTTCATGCAGAGAATTATTTGATCGAGTGATATCCAAAATAATCTTCGAAGACTATATGTTTCTCTATCCCAATCAATTGCAATGTACCAATGGAGGTCTTCATCCTTCCTTCTTAATAAGTCCTCGTACAAGGATGCAGCATCGTTCAAAATGTCCCTCCGCTTTTCACAGTAAAATTTTTTAGTTACTTTGTGAATTTCAGAAAGATAAATTTCATGGTCGGGAAATTCTTTTTGTAATGCTTTTTGAATTTGTAGTGGCTTTAGTTTAACTGCATTGATGTAAAATTCTATATGTTCATGCATTTCTTGTGTAAATTCGATATTATTAAAGAATTTCTCTCTATCAGGTAACAAATTATAATTGAGCACGTTACATAGAGTTGTAATGTAGATGATACCATGCAGATTGTCCTTTGTTGGCTGTGACAAATTAAATACCACGGGCATTTAATATATTTGGAATTTGTTTCCCTAACTGATTGCTTGTTTCTTGGTTTATAATCGCCACTATGCTCACAAAGCATTGTCCATTTGCGTATAACCCCATTAGAGGTTTTTTCACTGCGGCCTTTTCTTAGTCCAAATCCTTCTTGTTGTGCATACATTGTTATTTCTTCAAGTACTTCTTCCCAACTTTGAAACTTTCCTCCTTCATGAATTTTCTTAGAAAGGCCCAACTTACTATTCTCACAAGTAATAACTACAGAATTATCTATCGATCCTTCAAACTCATTCTTATCGCATACTAGTTCGCTAATCTCATTTTTTTTAGGTTATCTTTACTAAGCGCTATCTTATTTGATGTATAGAATAATAATAAGGTAAATGTATAGAGTATGTATAACTATAGTGTAAATATAGTGTAAATTATAGCACTCTATTACCTGTGAAGTATTTGCTTCTGTTGAAGCTATATCGTATAACATTGCAAGTAAATACCAGAAAGTTGAAGAGGCTTGTACTATAGTACTTTAGAATGTAGTTTTTTAGATTTATTTCGTCCTGGTTATGTTTTTTCGTTGTGATACACCTTTTCTTCATCGTGAGATAAACTTTATTCTTTTCATTACTAGGTTTGCACCTTTATTAGTTTTGTTATTACTGGTTTATGCCTTTGTTGCTTTTGTTGGTTTCTATGGGATTTACTTAAGCAATTTAACTATATTAACCCCAGTTTTTTTTACAAAGCGCAACTGTTCACGCCTTTCTAATCTCGTAATCAGAGAAGTAAAATCTCAAGGCAAAAAAAAGCCTTTGTATCAAAAAAAATACTGCTGCTTTATTTGTTTTCAAAAGATATGTAAATACACCTACGTGCATTACTTACTGTATTATAGATGCTTGATCGACCAATTATTGCAATTTGCAAATGATAAAATGCATGGATCGTCGCTTATCCAGCAATTACTCGATTGTTGTCCCATTGTATTATTAAGTAATTTCAAAGTCAAAAATTCAATATGAACACGTTATTTTCATAATCTTTGTTAGTCATATAGTTATACTTGCTAAAAATCATTTTGTACAATCATGCAGTCTATACATGAGAACGAAAGCATTTTGGGCTCTAAAACCCGAAATTAAAATTTGAAACCGAAATTGTTTTTGACCTATTTTACTTGAAAGACGAAATTATTTGATACTTTTTTTGAATAGACAAAATTATAAGAAACATATCTATATAAATTTTATTTGCTCTTCCTTATAAAAAATTTTAATTTTCTCTAATGAAGACGAAATAGGCCTTTTTCAAAAATCAATTTTGGTGGCATCACTAGTGCAGTCGGACTACAATCATGCAATTGTAAAAGTATGCAGATGCAGCAATCTACATATTTGATCAAAAATCATTTTGCAAATTGCAAAAGCGATAATAATAGTAAATTTGCATAGCCAATAAAGTTTTATATTTAATATGGTAGTGATAGATATAATAATTTTTTAGGGGTGCACTGCCATGCGGGTGCACGAAAAACATTTTCTCTAAAAATATTTGTTCTGGAAGTTTTAGTTCGGATTATCAAGAGTCCAGTATATAGAGAGCCAGATTAGAGAGAGGCAACTGTATTACATTTTTTGGTTTTTTTCATTTTTTAACTAAGACCTTGCTCTTTTCTTATTTATTAAGTTGATAATTTATTACATACAAAAGAGAAGTTAAAATAATATATTACAACCCTATAAGAAAAAGAAACTCAGGCTTCATAGTAGCCTTCCACTACCAACAATCTTTATCCGAGGCCTAATTGTTAGCTGGACAAAGTTATTATATATATTACATTTTAAATATTTTTAATTAATATTATATATATTATTATGTATTATATTTTAATTATTATATATTCTTTACAGTATTTTTACATTATTACATGTTATTTGCACTACTTTCACACTTTATCATATCTAATTCTATTACTATATACAAAAAAAACTAGCTTTATACACTTATTTTCGCTCACTCATAGTTAGCTATTATTTTTGCTTCTTTGTTTTCTATTGTCTTTGCTTTGGCTATTTTTTTTGGTTTGGCTATACCTTCGTTTTGCTCTCTTTTTCCAAATACTTTTTAAAAATAGTAAAGAAATGAAAAAAATAAAAAAAAAACAATTTCTCAGAAGTGCTGGTGTTCTTGCAAATTGGCAGAGAAAATTTGTAAAGTGCTGGAAAGTTGCAAAGTTTTGAAAAAGTCAGAAATAAATAAAATAAAATAAAATAATTAATAAATTAAAAAATAAGTAAAAAAAAAAACTGAAAAACAAAAAATGTAAGCAAACTAATAAAAAAATAATCAAAGCCCCAAATTATTATTTCTCTAAAATAAAGGTTTGTGTTCTTGCAAATTTAGAAATTGCGAAAGCCGGGTTAATATTATTACAAAATGCCAAAAAAGTCTCAAAGTGCTGAAAAAGTTTGGGTTGTTTTTTTTGCAAAGTGCTAGGAAGTAAGAGTTCTGTTCTCGCAAAGTACTGAAATAAAATAAATTAATAAAAAATAAACAAAAAAAAACAAACCCAAAAAACATGAAACGAAAAAATAAATAAAATGAAACCTTGTAAGAACTTGCAAAAACTTGCAAAAACTTGCATAAACTTGCAAAATCTTGCACCTATTTTTCTAAAGAAGCATTCCTGAAAATTTAGAGAAATCAGTTATGTGTTCTTGCAAAGTTTTGGAAATCTAAGTAGATATGCGCAAAGTGCTAAAAAGTTGTTGGTTTTCTTGCAAAGGGCTGATGTTCTTGTAGAATACGAAAAAATTAAAAATAAATAAATAAAAAAAAGAAAAACAAAACAAAAGCAAAAAAAAGTGGAAACAAAAAAAATAGACAAAAATAAAATAAACAAACCGAAATAAAAATTAATGTGAATAGAAAATCTAATTTATAAACAAAAGTTCTAATTGATCTTGTAATACAAATTTTGTAGATTAATTTTGATATATTTGAAATATTTCGAAAATATAGTCCAATGTGTCCTTGGTATAACCAGGTTACATATCTACTAATATAGCCAGTTTGCTCAAAAAATATTTCAAATTTACATTCAAAAATATTTCAAAATATTTCAAAACCTGCAATATTTCGAAATATATTATATATATGAAATTTTATGAAAGATTTTGCAGATTTGCAAGATTTTTCAAAAAATTGCGCTACTATAAATTTGCTAATACAAGTCACTTGTTATAGTGAACTCTCAATATAGTGAAGATTGGCTATAGTGAAGAATTTTTTTAGAACAAAATTATTATTACTATAATAAAAGGCTTTCGATATAGTAAATCTCTCAATATAGTGAAGAAATTTTACAGCCCAAGAACTTTACTATAACAAGAGTGACTTGTAGTTATTCATTTACTATACTTGTTTATTGGGCTCTAATTCTATTCACTTTTTTGTTTTTCTTTATAAATTTTCAGTTTTACTAAATCACACCACTAGTGTTTAACACTACAATGATTTTCACCAATCAAATTTTTTAAATGCAGTATAACATAAAGATTAGGTGTAATATAAAATTTTTGTTGTTTTGCTATTTTTTTAAAGGGATTATATATATGTACCCAAAGGTACATATACCCGCATCATGTGACCATAGATCACCACCAAAATTCAAGATCAGGTGTAATGTTACATGATCAGAAAAATTCAAAACAAACGTTTGTTTTGACAAAAAATCGCTCATTTCGCAAGAAACTGCATACTAAACCACCTTCTGTACATTAATTAAAAGTTTTCCTTGAGCGATTTTACTATACAATAGCCTAAACCCTAACCCTAATATAGTTCTCACCCTAACCCTAACCTAATATAAACAATGTTGATTTTGTATATAATATCATATGATCAAAATAATAGGTACAAAAAAATTTAATGTACCCTACGGGTATAACAAAATTAATTCTTTTTAAAAAATACCTTCTAACTCAAAATTTTATCTATAAAACCACTTTTTTTTTTTAAAAAAACCCCCCTTGTGAAATTTTACTATATACTATGCCTTATCCTAACACTAACTATTAACTCTAACTTAACATTTATTAACTTTAACTTTTGTTTATTTTTTTTTGTTTATTTTTTTGATAGTGATCTTCATGTTACACCACATACTGGTGTTTAACACCACTGGTTTGATTTATAATTACTGTAAATTTTTAGTATTAAATTTTACTAATTAAATATAAAAATTTTTTAAATTTATTACTTTATTAATGGTCTAATAATAAATATTTAAATAATTGCAAATTACAAGTCACTCTTGTTATAGTGAAGTCCTTGGGCTGTAAAATTTCTTCACTATATTGAGAGATTCACTATATCGAAAGCCTTTTATTATAGTAATAATAATTCTGTTCTAAAAAAATTCTTTACTATAGCCAATTTTCACTATATCAAGAGTTCACTATAATGAGAGTGACTTGTATTAAAAAAATTTTTTTTTAATATAAAGACAAAAATCAAGATTTTGTTCTTAGAGTTGGCATGAATGGAATTCGATCAATAGAAATCTGTTAGATTTCCATTGTCCAAATGTCTAATTAAAAGCAATGAACATAGGATTGGACAGGGTTGGATTCGGACAACCTGATTGGTCAATTTTTAAGTATTGTAAAAAAAAAGATCCAGTATCGATTTTCAATTTGCCATCTCTGGTTGATCACCTCATGTTAAAAATTTTAATTCTAATAATTTTCATGAGCTTAAGCTCACATTCATATAAGAAACCTAATTGTACTGTTTTATGAGAATTTCAATGTTAGTATAAATTTGGTTCTTTATAATAAATCCTAATTCATAACATAGTATTATACTATTGTGTCAATAAAATAATTGTATTACTTTCTTACTTTAATTAACATATTTATAACTTAATTAATACTCAAATTATTAGTCATCAATAAAAAATAATAAAATATATTATTAAAATTCTCGAATGATTTGTTGTACAAAATCATAGGCACAATAGGTTTATATTGCACGAGTACATCTTCAAACATATGTATTAATGCTAGGAGATTTTAAAAATTAGTATTTAAATATATTGGATATTGGAAAACTGTCCGAATTGTTCTATACAAAAGTAATAGACATTGTCCTATACCAACTAAAGCTGCACCTTATAGGACATTGGACATTGTATAGAACAAATTGGAAATGTCCAATGTTCAGTAAAAATTCACCGGATATATAGCTTGCCCAACCCTGTTTGTTCTATTGTTCTATTTGCTAGCACTAAATATAATATATAGCAGGCTCAAACTTTAAATTTTACTAAATTTTAAACTTGGACCAAACTCAAACTTAATTGTTTAGATTTGATCTGAATATTGGAAAAATAAACAATAAGGTGCAGATTTGCACAAATTTGTGACCCTAGAAAATTTTAACAAATTTTGCAATAACTTGTGATCCAGGGTCCAAACTTAACAATTTTAGTACCATTCGATTCATTTTAATGAACCAGATCGAGTAGTACCAAAATTGGTGAATTCCAATTACTAGAATACAAGAAAATCCCATTTATGTGAATTTTATAAACATTGAACGATCTTGTCAACCAGTAGTCCAAATTTAATAATTTTGGTATTATTCGATTCCTTTCAATAAGACAGTTTGAATGGTATCAAAAACGTTAAAATTGGATCACTAGTTAACAAGTTATTCGTAAAAAACGATTTGTAGCGAAGTTCTATACAGAAAATTTTTTATTTTATTTTTTTAACCTTTGCAATGTTGCGTAAAGTCAGATTTTTATTAGGTTTTTAGATAATACATTCTTGGTTAAAGAGAATATATATAGCTACAGTGCAACTTTTGGTCACCTATTTGAGTAGTCTGTCCAAAGGTTCTACACTATATGCCATATCTGCAACCTAACTAAGAGATTATCCATTTAAACTCTCTGATGTCCCTATCCTATATTACCTACCACAAATCATACCAGCACATAACCTCGTGCTGCTTTAATTGAAGACCACCTAGGTTGATATCTGCTATACTACTTGTGCCTAATTCTATAAATAATTCAGTAGAGTTCTCATACTACCAGATTGCTCAAGTAGCATCAAAAGGGGGTTCTGGCACATTTTTTCTACACCTAGGATACTAAAGTAGTCATCTTGTTGTTTTCACACTCTTGCAAGACTATATTCTATATTATTTTTTTTCATATCTATATAAAATCAATATAAAATGTGGTGTAAATTTTTTTATAGCTAGAATCATATATTTTTTATTTATATAGCTAAATTGGATGACGACTAAAAAATAAATTTCTCGTCACTCAAGTGTATATATCTAATAATATAAGTCTTGAGCCTTTTTCCAAAGCCTATTAATATACTGGATTACATAATATCCACTAGCATGCTTTCTGCAAAGGCCTGGCTTAGAGCTAGTTGGTATAATACAAACCTTGCAAGGAAAACACTTTCTAGCCTTCCAATGTTCATGGTACCCTTCAGGCTGATAACAAGTATGCCCACAGATGTCTCCAGTTCTGAGTAAATAATCACAAGTATAATCACCTAGCATGGTATATATCTAGTATATATGAATTTTCAAATTGAACAAAAAATCTGCTATATTAATACAAACAACGGAATACCAGCACCCATATACAAAATGATACCTCCATGTCCTAGGTGTGGAAAAAATAATTTCAAAAAGAATCGAGATTGCGATGAACACTTAAGTCGAAAATTTCCATGCAAACTTAGTACCGTAAACGGCCATATAAAAGACCCAGGTCTGTTACATTTTCCTAATTTTAAACCCGATAGTAGACCCGGGGTCTATTGTACGGATATGGGTCTGATAATTTGGGGGAATTTTATGCGGGGGTCTAGTACTGGGGGGTCTAGTACCGGGCAATATATATATATATATATATAGCAATTGGCACAAGTAAAACGAATTACATTTTATTTCAAGCTATCCGAATGTTTAATGCAATATAATGAATAACACGACATAATAAAGACAAGAACAAATTTATTTTTATCTGTGAACTTAGGCCTGGCGGTCTATATTTATTTAGACAAATTGTAAGAAATCCGATATTACCGGTAAAAGCCAAACCTACAAAAACGACAAAAAAAAATAATTAGAAAAACTCGAACCAAAAAATAAATAAAAATAAATAAAAATCGAATATAAAAAATTAAACCGATATTGTAAGATTTTTTTTTTACTGTTGATTAAATACAACCTTTTTTTTAGAGTACCGTATTAATCTTGCTATTACCGGTACTTACAAAATTAGAAACTTGAAATTCATATAATTTCTCAATGACGATTATGAAAAAATGCTGATATTGACTATCGCTATGGCATAATTGACTTTTAAATATAATTAACATGTGTATTTGCTGCAACAAATATTACACAATATAATTTAAAAAAAAAAAAGGAAGGTCGTATTTTATATTTCTATCGCCTCAACAAGTTTTTTCCAACTAAAGGTAAGAAGCAAAATAAGTACTCTATTTCGATTTTATTAATATTATTAACTAATATAGTTGAGTATAGTATCGGCATTAAAAATGGGACGAAATAGAGCAAATCTAAAACAAGCAACAATTACTAAAAAAAAAAAAAGAAGTTGGAATGCGCGTGAAAAGTTAGCTATCATTACGTATCTTGAAAAAATCCTACAGCAAGCAAACATAATACTGCAGAAATCTTTAATATAACAACAAAACAACTGCGTGATTGGATTAAAAAAAAAAAAAGAATTAAAAATTGCTCCACCTTTTGTTAGACGGCTAAATACTAGCTCGCGCCCTAAATATCCGCTTTTGGAAAATGAGCTTAAAACTTGGATTAGATCTTTACGTTCATCTCAAAAAGTTGTAACTCAAAATATGGTCAGAACTAAAGCAAAGCAACTCGCAAAAGCATCACGTTTTACTTCAATTTACCCAAAGATCAATGATTGCAAGTGGAGTGACAAATAGATTTCGGGTTTTATGCGTCGAAACAAGTTTAGTAATAGACGTCGCACTATAGTTGCACAGAAGTTGCCAGAAGATTTGGAAACTCTAAGAAATGAATTCTTGAATTATGTATTGTTTTATTGTATGCGTCACAAATACCCTCTCTCGCTTTTTGGAAATATGGACGAAACTCCATTAGCATTCGACGTACCCAGTAATTATACAATCGAGGAAACTGGTGCTCATACCGTTGGGATTCGTACAACTGGGTATGAAAAATCTAATTTTACGGTTGTTTTAAGCTGTTTAGCGGATGGAACAAAATTGCCCCAATGGTAATTTTTAAATTAGTCAATGTACCAAGACAAATATTCCCATCAGGCATTGTTATACGAACCAATCCATAAGGGTATATGAATTCCGATGAAATGATTTACTGGATTGAAAATGTTTGGAATCGTCGAGCTCGCTTGTCTATTAATCCTCGTTCGTTGCTGGTTATGGATTCATTTCGTGGTCATCTTACAGATCCGGTCAAAAACCGGTTTAATGAGAAAAATACCGATTTTGCAGTTGTTCCAGGTGGGCTCACTAATAAATTGCAACCGTTAGATGTATATATCAACAAGTCTTTTAAAAACAAGGTAAGTAAATTATATATACGTACGGTGCAAGAAGTTTAGAAACCACAATTACTCAAAATATAAACAGTATAATTTAATAGTTACATTTGGACTACGCCAAGCAGATTATCAAGTAGCACATCAGCATTTTTTAAATTATTGACTTCAATAGGTATTTATATGCACAACTTATTGGTGTTAATAATTTAAGGAAATATTAAATTTTAATGTTTGTATTTTGCCTTTATAAGGAGTGATTGTGGTTTTTAGATTCTTGCACTGTATATATATTTTTTATTAAAAAAAATGACACACGAATTACATCATAATTTATGCAATATTGTATTTAAGTATCGCGAATACTATCTTGATTGGATGGGTGAAGAAATCAAGAAACTAACCCCAAAAGGTCGTATTCAACGACCCGCTTATAATTTGGTGGCAAAATGGATAAAACTAGCATGGGACCAAGTTGATCCTAACCTTATCAAACGGTCATTTAAGTGTTGCGGCATCTCCATTGCTCAAGATGGGTCCGAAGAGGATGTAATGTTTGATTATAATTGGGTGGCTAACCCTGAGTCTCGAAATAATAATGGTAATTATATCTACGTCGATGTAGACAATGCAAGCGATAGTGAAAGCGTTATAGATTTGACCCTAAACGATAATAACGAAAATGATGGTGGCAGTGATAGCTTGGGTGAAGAAAACAGAAATGATGATAATAATGAAAATGGCTCAAATGAAGGTGATGACTATAGTAATAACGATGATAATAGTGAAGATAGAGATGGCAGTAGTGAAGAAAACAGAAATGACGATAGTGATAACGAAAATAGTTCAAATGAAGGTGGTGACTTAAATGATCAAGAAGACCATGAGGGAGACACATATTATGAAGACGAAGCGATAGAGTATGTCAATTTATGGCATTAGAATTATGAAAGCTGCTGAATTAGGATTGCATTTGCGATTTATAAAGTTGGACATTGTTATGAAAAGGGATTCGAAATTGAAAAGATGAGAAGAAAGCTTAATAGAAAGGCAATATTCTGTTCGATTTATCGTTTAATAAATAATACAGTATAATAAATCGACAAATTTGAAAAAATTATCAGAAAATCGACCAAATAAGTATTAATTCTGTGTAATCGTTAAATAATTTATTGATTTAACTTTTTGTCGTCGTATGGGTCTTTATGTAACAACCCGTGCTTTTTTTAAAAGCTTATTCGCACAGGTATATATGAAAATATATACCCGTGTGAATGAACTATGTTTTATAAAAGGAAAAACTGAATTTAGTCTTACTTTCGTTAAATGAAGACTAACAGTTTAGTTACCATTAGGTGGCAGATATTATTACTGGTATCGTACCTGGGTCTTTTATCATTTTAGATCCTATAGTATACCCGGGTCTTTTATTATTTTAGATTCTCTAGTATACCCGGGTCTCTTATCTTTTCCAAAAATCTCAACCTATATAGTAGACCCGGGGGTGATACGTGGGGGATCTACTATCATGGGGGGTCTTTTATATGGCCGTTTACAGTAATACCCAAAATTCTATTGTAGCTTCAAAATCATTATCAGATCAAATTTCAACTCAAATCCATGTTCCAGTAGGTGATTTAATCCAATTGGTCGACACTCCCTCACCACCTTTTCAAGATATATCTTCAGGCAATGTTTCTTCAAATTCACCCCAAAATGATACAGAATGGTTTGATAAAATGGAAGATAAATATAATATAAATACTGGTATTCACTTTATTCAAATTAGAGTTAGAGATCCAGAAAGACCCCATGATAATTTTAATTTATTAAGTAATTGGGAAGCTATAGTTCCATCTATAAAAAATCCAAGATATGCATTTATCAAACCAATAACTGACCATAAAAATATAACGAAACACCATATATGCCACATTTATTAGCAAAAGCTAGAGACAAAATTACAAGAGTTCTCAAAATCGAGCTTAATGAAAAGGATCATATAAAGTCAGCATTAGTTGCCCTTTGCCATTATGAAAAAGTAGAAAAATCAATGAAAAAGGAGGATAAAGAAGATAATATAATGTATTGTTATCACAGAAGTAAAATGCATACACTTTTATCAGAAAATGATATAGATGACCATATATCCCAGTTAGCTTCAGAAATAGATAAAGACATTGAGGAAATGTTAAAAAGAGGATCAAATTGGCGATTAGTTCGAATAGAAAAATTATATATTGAGGCTTATACTTATCGAAGAACAACTGGTGGATCATACAAGCCTATACCCAAAAAACTTGCTAATACTAAATGTACTATCAATCCAGATAATTCTCAAACTGGTGATGACATGTATTTAAAATATGCTTTAGGTGCATATTTTGCAAGCAATAGAGGTGTAACTAAAAATTTACAACGTCTTTCTGTTCTTCAACCATATCTGGATATAGTCAATTTAGATAGAATTCCAATGCCTACACCAATTTGCTCATGTATATTCAATAAGATAGAAGAGATGAATCTAGATATTTCTATTAATGTTTGGGAATGGAAAGAAGAAACAGCTACTCCCAAACCGGTAATAGCTAGCAAGAACTATAATAGACAACATATTATATATCTCATGGCTCTTACAGATATTACCAAATCTGAAGACCGTAAGGATAAGTATGAACAAAAGAACCATTTCCTTTGGATTAAAAACCCAGATGGATTGGTTTATAAAGATAATGCCAAAAAAGTTAAAAAGCATCTATGTAACCGGTGCTTTCATAGCTTCCAGTCAGAAAAATCTCTAGTCTATTATCAAAACCATTGTTTTGGCTTAGGAGAAGCAACTCAAAGAGTCATTTTACCTACCAAAGGTGATAATGATTTTGAGAAATTTAAAAACTATGGACGAATGATCAATGCTCCATGTGTTATTATAGCTGACTTTGAAGCAGATAACAAGAAATGCGATGAGAAATATGGAGGGCAAATGCGAAAGCTTGCTGAACAAAAAGCCAATAGCTTTTGCTACTTGGTTCACTGGATCGATACTGGAGAGGTATGGGGTCCATTCATATATAGAGGAGAAAATGTTACTCAGAAGTTTGTCAAAAGAATCGATAAGGAATTGGTCGAAATTAATAGAGTCTTAACTATAAAATATGATCGAATTGAGACTGACAAAGACAAAAAGAAATTCAATGAAGCCGATAGTTGTTGGATATGTAAAGAAAAATTCATTATAGATGAAGATAAAGTCAAATGCTTAGAAAATAAGGCATCATGGCTTAATAATAAGCAAAAAAATACTGCAAAGAATTCAGAAGATTATAAGACCTTAGCAAAACAAATTGACAAGATAACTAAAGATATTAATAAAGCAAAGTCTATGGACATAAAGGTTTGGGATTACTGTCATATTACAGGTAAGTTTCGAGGAGCTGCCCACAATGTATGTAATCTTAAACTTCAAATCGAACCTTGGAAGACCTCTATTCCAGTTGTGTTTCATAACTTTCGAGGCTATGATCCTTACTTAGTATGTAAATCTGTTGGAAAATCAGTTAATGCGCATTAGATAAAAGTTATAGCTGAAACATTTGAGCGATACAAGTCTATGAAAGTAGGTCAGCTAAAATATATAGATAGCATGCAATTTATGAATAATAGCTTGGTAAATCTTACGAAAAATTTGGGTACCAACCATCCTATTACAAGCTAGCACTTTAGTGACTATTCTTCAGATCAAATTTCATTAGCAAGTCGTAAAGGGGTTTATCCCTATGAATATATCGATTCACAGGATAGATTTTTAGAGACTGGGCTTCCACCAATTCATGAATTTAGTACCTATACTCATGGAAAAATTAGCCAAAAAGATTATGAGCATGCGCAAAAAGTATGGAAAGAATTTAACTGCCAAAATCTAGGTGAGTATCATGACCTCTATCTTAAAATTAACATACTTAGCCTTGCTGATATCTGGACCCAATTCTGAAAAACATGTATGCAGTATTATGAACTCGCTCCTAGTCATTATGTCTCTGCACCAGCCTTAGCTTGGGATGCTATGCTTAAGATAACAGGAGTTAAGATTGAGCTCTTTACAGATATGTCTATGCATGATTTAATAGAAGAGGCTAAGCGTGGAGGTATAGCTATGGCAGGACATCGATATTTCAAGGCCAATAATCCAAAGATAGGTAGGGTATTTAACCCATCCAAGACTACAAAATGGATCTCATATGTCGATACTAATAATCTTTATGGGTGGGCCATGAGTCAGTATCTGCCTATTGGAAATTATCAATGGGAAGGAAGAGAAGGACATTTTAGAAACAATTCAACCTTCCAAAAAGAAATGCTTAATAAGATTCTTAATACCAAAGCAGATGCTAAAAGAGGATATTTTCTAAAGATTAATGCACATTTTCCTTTAAAAACTCATGACTATTTGCGTGATTTACCTCCAGCTGTAGAGAATATGGCTGTAACAAAAAATATGTTAAGCCCCCATATTACAGAGCTTGTAGATAGCTTGGATGGTGGACATTTCTCAGCTACAAAAAAATTAGTACCTCATCTTGGTTCACGAAAAGAATATGTTATTCATTACCTAGAGCTTCAATACTATGTAAAATTAGGTATGATAGTAGATGGGGTAATAGAAATCTTATCATTTGATCAAACTAACTGGCTCGCACCCTATATAGCTTTTAATACAGAAAAGCAACAAGGTGCTAAGAATGCTTTTGAGAAAGATTTCTTTAAGCTTATGAATAACTCGGTATATGGCAAAACTATGGAAAATGTTCGCAAATACCAAGACATCAAGCTTATAGCTATGAATAATGAGCAAGATGAAAAGAAGTTTATTAATAAAATCCGTAAACCCTCTTTTAAATATGCTAGACAACTTGGACTTTCACTTATAGGAGCACATATGGGAAAAGCTAGTGTGACTCTTAATAAACCTATTATTGTTGGAGCATCAGTTTTAGGACTTAGCAAGCTCTTAATGTATCGCTTCTGGTATGGATATGTAAAAGAGAGATATGGTAATAAAGCCCAGCTTGGATATATGGATACAGACTCATTTATATTCCAAGTCGGAACTGAAGATATCTATAAAGATATATTAAAGCGACCCGATCTTTTCGATCTTGATGATTCTAAGACTATTGGGCTTTTCAAAGATGAGACTCCAGCAATATAATTACAGAATCTATGCATATTCGGGGCAAAGCTTATCACTATGTTTTGGCAGATAAGTCTACAAAGTCTAAGCATAAAGGAGTTAGCAAAAAGGGTATGAGTGAAATGGCTACTGATACATATTTCCCATCTTTAAGTAGTTCACTTCTAGATGATCCGGTAAATAATACAGAGATCTTTGACCCTATGACCCAAGTTTATCGAGACTGTCTCTTTGATAATGAAGTATTCCATGCCAAGAATGTTGGTATACGATCAAAAGACCATATATTATCTCTGGTTGAATCAGAAAAGAAGGCTCTTTGCCCTATAGATACTAAGCGTTGGATATTATCTGATAAAATAACTAGTTTGCCATTAGG
>QKWP01001257.1:62522-72568 GCA_003550325.1 Gigaspora rosea | reverse complement strand
AGAATGGCAACATACAAATAAAATAATACAAATACGAATAAAAAATCAAAAGGCAAAGTAACTGCGAACTTTCAATACTTTTGAAAATGTTATAGGGTTGAAACTGGGGTAATTACATAGTATTTGAAAATCAAGAATTATGCCCACACCAGATAGTTCTTTTTGATCGCTTTCTGGATTGGAGTCATTAGTCTTGGGGCATTGCTAACATTGGTCTTGGGGGTGGTAGCATCATTGGTCTTGGGGGTAGTAGCATAATTAGTCTTGGGGGTGGTAGCATCATTAGTCTTGGGGTGGTACTATCTTTAGTACTCATTTTATGTTCCTAAATACAAAAAAATTTAGTAAGTCAAATTCATTTTTATAGACACTATTAGACAAAATGACATTACTTTAAAAATAAATTATGGTCAAATAAAAAAATTATATATAAGCAAAAAAAAAATTATTATAACCCACCTACAAGAAGCAGAAAAATTTGCTTATTTTTATACCATCCATTCGCTAGATCTAAAAAAACTTGCTAGTTATATGATTAGTAATTGTGTTACTCTAATACTGCCAGATCTCACTTAACAAAGCAACTTTATTTTTGTTGTAAAGCCCAAATACTAAATATATTTTAGCATCTTTTTAGGAACCTAGCCCTTTAAATCGATACTTGCTACTACCAAGTGAAAAAGTCAACGATCTTGGAGATCTGGGAATTCCAAGTTCCTATGGCATATGAATTTTAATAATACCACTGATAAAAAACATTGTACTCTTTCTTAGTATAGCCCTTCTAAATCCCATTTGTGCTTTTTCTTATCGCAGT
The DNA here is from genome assembly GCA_003550325.1 of Gigaspora rosea. Lineage (NCBI taxonomy): Eukaryota > Fungi > Glomeromycota > Glomeromycetes > Diversisporales > Gigasporaceae > Gigaspora > Gigaspora rosea. The sequence goes on along the minus strand of QKWP01001257.1, from coordinate 71,751 downwards.
ATCGTATATAATAAAAAAGGGCTTTCATATTTATAACCGTAATATTCGTTATAAATCAACCGTGAGAATTAATTCTGCAGAAATGGGATACAAACCATTCAAGTTACTTGTATCACAAACTTTATTTTTTATGTGATACAGTATCTTAAAAAATAAATACTGAAGTACGTACGTACGTGCTATAATTCATATGGATTTGTTTTTTTTAAATGTCTCATGGTATGAGGATGCTTTGAATCTAAAATAAGCACCTATTTGTTTATTTTTATAGTGAATCTGGGAAATATCACTACGTATAAATTGCATGTTTTATACATGACCGAATCATCTAATAGAACATCAAAATTTGAATTATTTATTGTTGTTATACAACTATCATAGGATGTACAAATATTTATGGCTTAGGGACCCCTAAAAACAAATATGAGGCTAATCCTCTTCATTTATATTTTCCATACAGGAAGGTTGGCTACCTCCTATATCAGGCATACTAATATCACTGTCATTTCATGATAAGGATATATTAGGGGTTGAGGTAGTATTTGCCAAATTAGGTAAAGATAAGTATGTCGCATTATCTAAATTTCTACCTACATCATTAGTGTTATGGCCTGAATTCCCATCCTCATCATTTACCTTACTTACATTATCTCGATTAGTAGTTTCGTCTCTTCTGGTGGGATTTCTCCTGGTCGGGGATGCAGATCGATCCCTTTAACTAGCAGGAGATTCACGATGACTCATGTTTATCATTGATGAAACTTCTTCGTAGGTTGGTGGTTGAGTGTGGTTTCGCCGTCTTTTTTCTCTTCTTCTCGAGGATGCGTTTACGTTATGTATTTGATCAAACTGTGTTTCTAGATTTTTTTATACATAATTAACAAATTAATAATTTGTTTCTATTTCGAAGACACCTACAGTAAAGGCAGACGAATGTTTGAGAACCTTACCGGTCTCTCCCAAAAACGTGAACGGAATTTCTCAAAGTATCGTACTCCGGTTCTGGTTCTACGCCCTGCACGATTTCCTGCCATATATTGACACATTAACTAAAGAGGATCAAGAAAATCGGTAGGTTATAACATAATTATAGTTCAATCTATCAATAAGTACCTTCGGTAAAAATACTTATAGTGTGATCCCTTACAAGATTTTGAAATTTACCCTTGCATTAATATCCCGTATAGTTGGTACTAAATCTCTCATTAATTATATTCGCAATATTATTCCAAAACTCACACTACTACTTCCAGGAATATCATGATACTCGGCATTTCTATTTCTTCTTTTAGCAATTAATAAGTGCAATTGATCGTTGGTCCACATCACTAAGATTCTAACGTGACTCAACCGTGACTTAACCGCAATACACCTGTTTTTCATAGAATTATATAGAAAAAAAATACTGCAACTCAACCGCGACTCAACAGTGATTAGTATCATTAGCTGACACAACCAAATTAATCGACAAATAATCACAGTATAGCATCCTAAAGAAGTATGATTTTTATCACATCTCGGACCGGGTGATCCAAAATAAAAAATTTCATATGGAATAGAAATCGAAAGAGGAGATAAGTGGTTAGAATTACATTAAAAATTTATTAATATACGTTCTTCTGTTATAAAAAATCTTTATATAATATTTAGAATACATTCGATTTTTCTAAAATAAATTAATACACTAAAATTGAATCGCATATTCATAATGTATAAAGTTATTAAATTCAATAGGATATAAATCGTATAATCTCTAAAACGCACTATAATAAGTCATAAAATGGTTAGCATAAATACTCGTGGAACTGATTGTACTGATGCTAAATGGATTGAATATTGTAATATGTCCCAAATTCGTGATAATGAAACTCCTAGTGAGTGGATGAAATGAATTCGGGAACGTCTTACATATTTCAGAGAGAATAATCTATTACCTAATGTAAGTAAAAAATATCTTGAAGCTAGAAGATTAATACGATTGCCGAATAGTGGTTCATATGCTCCTGAAATCGGAATAGCAATATGTTTCTCTTGTGATCAGTTAGTATATACTGGACAAAGAAAGAAGAATATAGAAAATTATAACTATATAGGAATGGAGCGACATTGGAAATTTTCATGTACTGGTAATAAATACTGTGGTGTAACTTATAATGAGTACTTACTAAAAGTCAAGAAAAAATCTATTTCAGGGTATAATTATGATAATGAGTATGTATTACACAGATATGAATTATGGATGCAGAATGCTATCAAAAAGACCAAACGTGCTAGAGAAATTGGTAAGAAAATTCAAGCATGTATAATAATACAACGTAAATTCATTGAATATTATTATCGTCCTGATGGTCTTTGTGCTTCAGAACTCGCTCAATATTACAAATTATTATAGATGATTCGAGAAGAAATGCGTCAAGACCCGAAGGGTCATTGCTTCGCAATAGTTAACAATAAATAATACATATATTTATTTGATTTAGGCCTGAAGGGTCATTGCTTCGCAATAATCTATTTATTTGATTTATTATTTATATAACTTATTAATATATAAAGTCGGTAACTGTTATCAAAATGGTTGGATGGTATCCACAAACTATCAAATCATCACACCGTATATATCTAGATCCACCCTTTTTCTTTTTATATATATATTCAGCTTTGTCACCAAGAACAAGATTTCTGAGTATATTAGTCTTACTTGTGCCACTTTTTCCTGTAACTAGCTTAGAGAATGGCCATGATATTGCTGGATGTCCAATACAGCGTGATGAAGCATGCTTTGTAGCCTCATCAATATCCATAAGAAAAAGTTTCATTGGAGGTAATCCTGTATTTGAGTTTTTCTGCATAACGGATTGGGAATCCATAACTTTGTTTTCTAAATACTGGATAAAAATTTTCTTTCTTTTTGGTTGGATGAAAAATATTTTTGTATATATACCAAATAATTAGTATCGTTATTATAACAAGAACAACAAGCTTAACAATAGGGGGAATCTGATACTTATAATTAACCAAAGCTTCACCAGCACCTAATGTCACAACAGGTAATGCTTCAATCTCTTTTATTGGTATATTATTATTCTTTATCTCAGATATAATATATGACGATGACTCTGGGTTTATTTTGGGAGAAATGCTACTTCGTGTCTGCCTATTTAAACTGGTTAAGGTTTGTTGAGTCAAAGATTCTTGGATATCTCTATCTACTTGACTATTCTCTGTCTTATTGCGAAGCAATGACTCTTCGGGTCTAGGCTTACATACAAAATATTTTGCAAGAGATAAAGAGTCCAGATTTTTTGGCGAGACTATATAACTGAAATATTATCATCATTTTTTTCATCTGTCTTACCTCCAATTTTGACTTGTTCTGATGATAATCTATTGCAGGGCAATAGCTTTTTGAGTCTAGTTTCTAAGGAGCATATCTCTGAATTTTTTTCAGCCAAATCATTTTTTATTAGTTCTAATTCGCCATTTTTTAAAGTTAACATATTTTTCAAGCGCTCTAATTCACTATTTTTCGAAGCTAGATTAGAACTCAAGGCAGATAATTCGACCCTAAGATAATCAATCTCAGATTCTTTCATAGATGAGTCCTTCTGGGTTGAAGATAGTCTCGTCTCCGATGCTTTTATCTTAGACTGGAGAGCCTTCATCTCTTTTAGTTTTGTACGAATCTTGTCTTTATATTCATTAAGAGAAATATCCTTGTGAGTAATCTGGGATGTTAGAGTATCTAACTCTGAGTGCAATCGCTTAACCTCATCTATAAGTTGGTAGATATGCTTGGAAAGTTTCTCTTTATCTTTATTAGATCGATTTAGATCCCGTTGCAAATGCACCTTATCCTGTTTGATATTTTTAATATACTTTTTATACACCTTCTGATAGTTTTTAAAATCATCAATAAGTTCAGAATTGGACTTACAACTATCATGTAAAGCTTCTTCAAGTTCCACCTCCCTAGTACTTCCAAGACGATGTCCTTTTGAGTTAATATCTCGCAATGTATATATATTAGCCATGTATTTTTTCGGCTTAGTTATATTTAATAAAAATAACCTATTACGGATATTATCAATAATAACATATTACAAATATTATCAATATTATCAATATTACTGGTATTATCAATAATAGCATTATGGATATTATCAATATTACCGATATTATCAATAATATTATTATCAGTATTTTTTTTTTCAATATTACTGATACTATTAACAAGACTATGCGATCTGATGCACTCAAACTATCACCAGATGACTATAAATATATTATGCAATACGAAGATGCAAAATCCAAACCTTTAGAGATGCTTAGAGATAAATATCCTATGTCCAATACCCGTTTTTATCAGATATGGAAAGGGAAAGAGGTTTGCACAAATGTTTGGAATCCATATTTAGCTGATTCAGAAAGTGATATTTCAATGCCTATAGTTGTGGAAGAGACAAAAAAGAGAAAATCCAAGTTCAAGTTTGTGCGTATTTCTGATCAACACTCTGTTAGTAAAGATTCAACTAAAAAGGTAGACAAAATATCAGAAGCAAAAAAAAAATCATACCACCTGAAGCCTTACAAAAAACCAAAGATCCTTTGGAATTCTATAAGAGAACACAAAAAGAGATTAAAAAAGTTAGAGCGGATGCACGTGCTGATATTTCTAAAGTATCAACTTCTAATCTAAAAGTATAGAATTGATTTCTTCTTTATACTTATTACATAAATCATTATAATATCTGATAAATTCTGAATTGGTTTGAACACTAGTAAATAGTGCTTTTTCAAGTTCCTTTACATGAATGGTCATACTTTTACAATTTACGTATTTTTTTTTAACTCATTTTCACTAGATAGATTATGACCCTTTAGGGTTGTCCCTTCGGGCCTGTGAAGCAAGCTATCAGATGCTTCTTTATGCTACGACTTTTCAGGTTTAGAAGAATCCGTAAATACTTGGACCGAGGAAGCAGAGCTTCGAGTCAAAGACTCATCATACTTGTGAAAAGTCAGGTTGATTTCTGGTTTAAGTATTTCTCTCTTGGACTTATGTACTGAAAGAGGTATAGTAATTACTTTATTTTTATGTATTAACTTAAATTCACGCTTGACAATGGGCTCCTATCCAGCTCAATTAAGCCAAGGTGTACCCAATAATATCCAAAGTTTATCATCATCTATGACTGGGAAGTCTTCAGAGATTGTACAACTATTTTCTCCCTGGCCAACAGTAACCGAAATATTATAAGATATGCCTGAAGACTCTATAGAATTATTATGCCATTTAGCAAATGGTTTTTTATTTTTATCAATTTCTGCTTCCAATAGTTTTATAAGACCTTTTGAGATAAGTGAGCAATTTGCTCCACTATCTATCATAGCAGAAGGCACTTGTACGATTTTTCCTAATTGTTAGCTAATTTTGCAACATATAGTAGCGACATCATTAGGAATAATTTTACGAATAAAATTAATTTCTATAGGTTTGGGCCATGAAATTTCTGTCTCTGATTGTGATCCCTCTAGGGCTGTTTGCTGGGAAGCTATTTGAATTAGATCTAATATTGGTTGCAAGATGTGAGAGAATACTATAGTAATCTCATTCCAGAACTTTTCTCGTTCCTTGTCTGAGAAATTTGAAGTAAAATGATTTAGAACAGGATCTTTTAGTGCAATTAATTTTGTATTAATCATATTATATCCATTAATAGATACTTCTTTAGGTTGTGTACGAGTAAATGAATCAACCATTGATTGTAAAATAGCGAAAAATGCATTTAGGGTAATATTATTTGTAGGAATTTTAAGTAACCTAGTATCTTTACAGCTCTTTTTATCAGAAGAGGCACTAGATTTTTTGCTAGAAGTTTTATTGCGAAGCAATGATCTTTCAGATCTTGGCTTGGCACCTTTGTGCTTCTTTGATCTTTTGGTATCAGAATAAGTTATTTTTTTTTGTAGCATTGACTTCATATTCTTCTGAATCGCTTTCTGAATTACTAGATTCACTGGTCTCAGAGGAACTAGATCCTGAATCATTCCATGAACATGCCAAGGTATTGGTTTCAAGTTCATTTTCACTAGATGTCATACTATTTTCACTATCGCTAGAGTCTAAAGATGATTCATCTGAAATTATATGGGCATTAACACGCTTTGATCGAGTTGATGATTTCTTTTTTTGGGTCTTAGATTTTGATTTTGATTTAGTCTTGCGTCGAGAAGATTTAGACTTGCTAGAAATATTTTTTATAGCTTTAGCGATTTTAGTCTGATTAATCTGAAGGTCTTCTAATTGTTTACGAATATCTTCAACAGGATCATTATCATAAAAACTATTAGAATCAGGATCAGTATCATCTTTTACAAGGTCATCTAAGAATCGATCTATATGAATCTTGTCTACTTTTTCTTTACCAGGACCAGGCTTTTTAGCTAAAGTCTTTTTAGCTCGCTTCATAATCTCTATAAATTGTCTAATCACTTCAGTATTAGAGTCAACTTGATATACTTGTTTTGGCTTTGCTTCAAAGATGCGCTTCTCTGAGGCTAGACTTTGTTTTTCTTTGGAAGCTATTCGTTCTTCTACAAGCTTGTCAATATCCGCATTAGAATAAAATTGCTGTTGATGCTCTATAGCAGATTTTGGAATAGAATATGCACCAGATAATTGCTCTGTTTTATATCTCTCAATTTCTTCGAGTTCTGTAAGCAATTCAGATACAGGCCTGTTAATTCCAATACGTTGAATTTCTAATTGATTATCAGGAGAAATACCATGAATAAATTGTAATTGAATTTGTTGTTCATCAATACCAGCAAGTCTAGCAAGTTTACATAACTTAGAATAAAATTGACCTACAGAATCTTTGCCTTGAACTGTTGTCCCAAAGAGCATTCGCTGTTTTTCTGCAGTAACTGTAGGATAGTTTCTCTTGAACCAGTATATTGTTTGTCCAAGCATGATTCCAACTACAACTACACTATTGCCTGTATTAGCATTTGGCGCATTGGGTAATCTATCTGTTGGGCGACCATCAGCAAAAGACCAGTCTTCATCAAATACTGTATAAGCTGGAATAACAATATTTCCGGCCTGGCCCACGGCGCCATGTCTTAAATTTGCTCTAAGTTGTGCTGCTGTTCGTCCTTGAGCCAGAGCTAAAGTAGCTTGTCCAGTATTATCTAATAAATTTCTCAATTCCCAATTTTTTCTTCGAAGAGATCTTTCATACCAATCTTTAGCATCACCTTTGAGACATGTTTCAAAAAGACCATGTGCTCGAACTCTATGAGCGTGTTCAGCTAATACATTAATTCCTACAGCCACAAGATATGAGCGAAAAGAATCAATAAATTCTTCTGGATCCTCATCGCGATAGCCATAAAAATTTGGAGGTGGGTATCCTGCCATTCCTCTATATTGGTTATTTATAGATTGATTATTCTGAAGTACAAAAATTTGTTGATTTAAATTATTAATTAATTGTTCTGAATTTTGGGCCCGATTTTTCCACTTGCCCCACTTATTTTGTAATTGGTGATAGGTCTGTCTGTTTCTCAATTTTAATGCAAAGCTTTCTATAAGCAATTCTGATATCCGTCTTTTTTGTATGCAGATTGTAATTCGCCCATCAAGTTCTCAAGATTTGAATATATTATGCCGTGTTCTGTAGGCCTCATAAGCCTGGTGAAGAAGATTATAGTCATTTTGAAGTGTGGCTAACTGGGTTTGTGAATCAGCTAACTGGGTCTGTGAATCGGCGTACTGGGTTTGCAAATTTGTTAGCCGGGTCTGCAAATTCGCTACTCGATTTTTAGCATTGATTGCTCGGGCATTTGCTCATGGATATATTTGTAGCACCAATCTTTCAAACCTTTCTCCGGCATCAGAAATTATATCAAGATTTTCTTCAATATCATCTAATGAAGGTGCTATTATAATTGGGCTTTCAAAATATTCTCTAATGTTATTAACCTCTCATGTAATTCTACGTTTCTGGATTGTAGCTTGATTTTCAGGTAGAGATAATGTTCGGAGAGATCGGGGTGATTGGGGTGATCCTGGCAGTTGCGTCATATCTATATTATTATACAAAGCAAGAATTTTTTCATTAAGCTTGTCTATTTCATCCTAGAAAATTGCTAACCGTTTTTCTAAATAATCTATATAATTTTCTCGCTTTTCAGATTCTTTAAATACATTTCCTAACTGTTTTATAAGATTAGAAATTTCTGATCTCAATGGGTCTAGTTCTTTATCCCGAATTAAGATTTCTTTTTTGAGATATTTAATATAATCTTCTTTTAAGACTAGATCCTGCTGTAATTTGCTAACTCGATCTTGTATTACCAATAAAGCACCTTTAAACTGTTTAATTCTTTCACTCATTTTTTCTCGCAAGTGAGCTAGTTTAAAAATGTTATCTATTCCTATAATACAAATAGATTCTAAAAAAGCTCATAAACTAGATATATCTATCGCTTTGCGTAAGATTTATTATCAACCAAATGGTTATCAAAAAACCATAAAAAAATTGCATGAAGCTTCTCTAAAATCTGGGTATAATTTTTCTATTAATGAAATACGTGATTGGCTTGAAAGACAGGCTTTATATCAGATTCATAAACCTCAGCCTAAGTTTATTCCACGAGCTTCATTTAATAGTATACAGATTTCTAATAAATGCCATCAAACTGATATTTTTTATATGCCCCATGATACGATTAATAACAAAATATAAAAATATTGTTTATGTTTAGTTGATGTTGCTTCAAGATTTAAGTGGTCAGTTCCTTTAATAGATAAGACATCTAGTAGTGTAGCTAAAGCCTTTAAGAAAGTTTATAGTAATTCCAAGTGCCCTCTTATTTGGCCTAAATTATTAATGGTCGATCCTGGTTCAGAATTTAAATCTGATTGTAAAGAATTAATGGATAAATATAATATTAAAATTAAGATTGGTACATCCCATAGAAGTCAAGCTATTGTCGAGAGATTTAATCGTACTTTAGCTGAAAAATTATTTAGATTACAGGATGCTTCAGATTTATTGTTGCCTATATCCAAAAGATCGAGAGCTTGGGTTAAAAATCTTCCCATTATTGTCAATGATCTTAATAATTTGATAACTAGACTAATTGGTATGACCCCTGCTAAAGCTATAAAAATGAAGCAAGTTATTGCTATATCTTCCAAATTACGAAATGGGCCTATAGC
>QKWP01001257.1:29539-59485 GCA_003550325.1 Gigaspora rosea | reverse complement strand
AAAATATATAAATATTGTTTATGTTTAGTTGATGTTGCTTCAAGATTTAAGTGGGCAGTTCCTTTAATAGATAAGACATCTAGTAGTGTAGCTAAAGCCTTTAAGAAAGTTTATTGTAATTCCAAGTGCCCTCTTATTTGGCCTAAATTATTAATGGTCAATCCTGGTTCAGAATTTAAATCTGATTGTAAAGAATTAATGGATAAATATAATGTTAAAATTAAGATTGGTACATCCCATAGAAGTCAAGCTATTGTTGATAGATTTAATCGTACTTTAGCTGAAAAATTATTTAGATTACAGGATGCTTCAGATTTATTGTTGCCTATATCCAAAAAATTGAGAGATTGGGTTAAAAATCTTCCCATTATTGTCAATGATCTTAATAATTCGATAACTAGACTAATTGGTATGACCCCTGCTAAAGCTATAAAAATGAAGCAAGTTATTGCTATATCTTCCAAATTACGAAATGGGCCTATAGCTTTTAATGAATCTAAGCTAACATATAATACATCAGTAAGACATTTGCTTGAACCTGGTGAGTTAGAAGGTGGACATATGCGAGCGACTAATATGAATTGGTCTCCTCAAGTTTATTATATTTGTAAAGCTTTGGTACAAAAAAATCAACCTATCTTATATTGGCTTAAAGATAAGGAGGTCAATAGACCAAAGCGGTCTTTTATCAAAGAAGAGCTTCAAATCGTAAAGGATTTAGAATTACCTCCCCAATGGGTGCTTACAAGTTGAAAGTATTCGTGAAATATTTCAAGTTGGTATTTGTTATTAATTTTCTGATAGAAATTCATCTATATTATCAATTTCATTATTATCAAGGAAGTTACCAATTTCACTTCGAATTTTAGTTAAATCATTGAAATGTGGTTTTGCTAATTTGTAATATAAACGATTAAGATCTTCAATGGCTTTTAATAGTCTAGGTTCGAATCTATACCATTGTTTGTATTGCTCCTTCATTTCCATATATTTTTCCTTATTTGGAAATCTGATTTTTGCATATCTCACTATATATTCATCTGGCTCTGTCATTAAATAAATTTCTGTATTGCTTTTTATAGCCTTGCATTAATTTTCTATCTCTAGGTTTTCCGCAATAATCTGCTACTATAACTATCTCTTTGATAGCTTTAGCTATATCTTGCCATTTAGGCATTGATTGGTCTTCAGCTAAGGATTTGGCCTCTTTGGATATCTGATCGATATTTTTATTAGTAGATGTCATTTGAATATATGTTATGTTTTGATTAACTAAAGTTTTGTATATAGGTGCTAGTATTCCGTTGTTTGTATTTAATATAGCAGATTTTTTGTTCAATTTGAAAATTCATATATACTAGATATATACCATGCTAGGTGATTATACTTGTGATTATTTACTCAGAACTGGAGACATCTGTGGGCATACTTGTCATCGGCCTGAAGTGTGCTATGAATATTGGAAGGCTAGAAAGCGTTTTCCTTGCAAGGTTTGTAATATACCAACTAGCTCTAAGCCAGGCCTTTGCAGAAAGCATGCTAGTGGATATTATGTAATCCAGTATATTAATAGGCTTCGGGAAAAGGCTCAAGACTTACGTTATTAGATATATACACTTGAGTGACGAGAAATTTATTTTTTAGTCGTCATCCAATTTAGCTATATAAATAAAAAATATATGATTCTAGCTATAAAAAAATTTACACCACATTTTATATTGATTTTATTTAGATGTGAAAAAAATAATATAGAATATAGTCTTGCAAGGGTGTGAAAACAACAAGATGACTACTTTAGTATCCTAGGTGTAGAAAAAATGTGCCAGAACCCCCTTTTGATGCTACTGCTCAAAGGGAGGTGTAATACATACCCCCTAATCTTTCTATATCCCATGCATTTTCAGATTAGGTTTTGAATACCTTCTGCAGTAGTCAAGGACCACTACTAGCAGTCAGAGCGAACTATTAAACTGCATGATTCTAGTATTTGTGCCCTTGTAAGGTTCGTTCTGATTCCGATACCTGCATTAACCAGTTCTATAACTGATCTCTCCCAAACTACCAAACCAGTTAGCCTGTATAGGACCCTGAAGAACTCTGATACAACTCAGATGATTCTAAAAAAGGGGGATAGCTAAAGCCAGGTGCATTTATATGTTTTTGATTACTTAATTAAAATTAGGGTAAGGGTTAGTTAGGGGTTAGGGTTAGGGCTTAACTTATAAGTAAAATTGTCTTCCCGACATTTTTTATTAATGCTCCTAGACAGGTTTAGATACTCGGTTTTTGTATTTTCAGCATTTTTCACTTTTTTCTTTGTTTTTGTCTCGTCGGGCTAATCCGTAAAGATTAAATTTTACGATTTTGATTGGCTTTATATCACATGAACGCACCTGGCTTTAGACAATCCCTAAAAAAGGAAATTTTGTATAGAGATTCATCAAACGTTGCATTTTTATATAGTAAATTTTCAAATTTTGCTCTATTTTATACATCTATTTGGCTAAAATACTACTAAAATTATACAAACTCAAATCTGAGTTGTATCAGAGTTCTTCGGGGTCCTGCCTGGATGGGTTGTTGTACCTTAGCTTTAGGTGCCTTTTTTGGTTTACTTCACTTGGTTTCTAATTCCACAGCACAGGACCTTTTTCTCCGGTATGATTCCGGTAGCCAGGTTGTGGGCCCACTTGCCCTGGGAAGTTTGTCATTGGACATGTTCAACACTATGTTTTTGTCCAATATCCAAGTTTGTCCAAAACTATCCAAGCCTATGTCCAAGGCTTAAATAATTATGGTAATGAATTGATTTAATAAATATATAATTATATATTTTTTTAGATGCTGGATTCATTTTTAAAAAAATTAAAATAGATAATCTTAATAAAATTTTAGTAATTTTAATTTAAAAAAATGACCAAGATGTCCACAAAACGTCCAATGTATTTTACTGGTCCCAGGGTGTTCATCCGGTTTTTCAGTCTCAAATTCAATATCCATAGTATCGTTAAAGATCTTTATTACCTCTTTATTCGGGTCTTGCCAAATGGGTTTTAATTATTTTGGTTCCTTGGATTTGGATCGCCTGAGAGCTTCCATTTCAAAAATAGTAGTACCAAGGCTATAGGTATATACCTAATGATCGTTGAATAAATGTTACTAATACACAGGCCTATTTTTCTAAAACATCTTCAGTGGGTTCAAACTCTAGACCTGCCACTTGGAAGTGACAACTTAGCTACTTCCCTAAGTCGCCACACTCTTTCTGCGCAGAAATTTAAATTTCTTTTTTAAATTTTTGCACAGAACTGCGGTGCAAATCATTTTTTACAAATAACTTGTTAACCAGTGATCCAATTTTGACATTTTTGGTACCATTTAAACCATCTCATCGAGAGGAATCGAATAGTACCAAATTATTAAATTTGGACTACTGGTTGGCAAAATCGTTCAATGTTTATAAATTCATATAAATAGGATTTCTTGTATTCTAGTGATTGGAATTTAACGATTTTGGTACCATTCGAACTAGCTTATCAAGACAAATAAAATGGTACTAAAATTGTTAAGTTTGGGCTACTGGATTACAAGTTATTGCAAAATTTGTTAAAATTTTCCAGGATCGCAGATTTGTGCAGATTACACCTTATTTATTTTCCCAATAAAATCTGCAAACTATAGTCAAACCTTTATAAATGCAATATATACAGACAAGTCTACAATGTGCATTTAGGGAAGTATTGCATTTAGGAAGAGCCAATTAAATTGAAGCTTTAAAGATTAGATTATCAAGTTTGTATAACTTCTACTAAAAACTGTATAATCTATCTTAAATACTAAAATATAATTAGTTATGTGCATTTAGGAAGGTACAAAGAACCCTCTTTAAGTGCACCCTCTCTAAGTGCACACTCTCTTTAAATACATGCTTAAATTTGTGCCCAAATATATAGATGACCTCTATACATGCACTTTTTTGTTCTCTAAGTATATATCATTAAAGTTTAGTCCCAAGAGTGTGCATTTAGAAAGGGTTCTCTATAGCATGATATAGAAAATTATTTGGAAAAAGTTACATTTACAGAATATATAATGTGCATTTAGCACTAATAATTTCTTACAAAAAAGACAAAAGCATGCATTTAGAGAGATATTGAATTTATAGAAGTTGTATTTATGGAGGTCCAGCTATAGTTTGAGTTCAAATATCTAAACAAGTTTACTTAAAGTAAGAAGTAAAAGTCAATTAGTAAATTTAGATAATCATATAATTTTATTGAGAATAAAAATTTGGCACACCTGTGACATGTCACACACTGATTCTAACCAATCAAATTATATGATTTTTTAAGCAAAAAATTTGAGTTTTACTAAAATGCACCTATAGTGTTTTATACTATGTAATACAAAACTATTAGAATAGCCAATCAAAATTTAAGATCTTAGGTGTAACAAAAAATTTTGTTTTTTTGTTTATTTTTTTAAAAAAACGTTCATATCTCAAAATTTTGCTAATAAACACCTTTGGGGCTCTAATAAAAAAAATTTTTGCCAAATTTTGTATATACTAATGCTCTAATAACATCTCAGGTCTTACCCTAACTCTAAAGTAATTAAAATTTATTTTTTTGTTTTGTAAAAATTTATTTTTTTGTTTTGTAAAAATTTATTTTTTTGTTTTGTAAAAATTTATTTTTTTGTTTTGTAAAAATTTATTTTTTTGTTTTTGTTTCACAGATTTGCAAATCTAATTTACTTATAGTGGTAAAATACTATAAGTATGTTTTATAATAATTTATTTTTTAAAAATTAAAAATTTTACTACTGTAGTAAAATATAAAAATAAATAAGCAATAACAAAGTATATAGTATAAAATTTTATTCTAAACAACTTTTTCTAATTCATAAAAATAGATTGTCTTAGTAAAAAACCGTTTTATAAAAAAAATCAAAAATTTTTAATATTAATATATATAAAACTTCTTTTTTACTAATTTAATCTATATTTAAGTATTAGGATGTTATTTTATGGTGACTTGTTACCATAGTGACCCATGATTGGCAAATCAAATTTGATTACGTGCATCACATGCTTGATACAAGCATGTGATGTACATGATTAAATTCAATTGGTCAATCAAATATACTTAAAATTTTATTAAAAAAAAGAGTATTAAAACTGAGTTTAATATATAAAAATAACCTGGTTTCAAGCTCTAATTTATTTATTTTTATTATTTTTTTGGAAATTACTAATTTACACCACAGGTGATTATCACCTGTAGTTAATTTGCCAATTAAAATTCAGGATCAGGTGTAATATGTAGATCAATTTTGTGTAACAAAAAGCAAAAAATTTTTTAAAAAATTGCTAAAATTGCTTCTAACCTAAAATTTTGTCTATAAAACTACTTTTTTTTATACAAAAAAAAAAAATCCTTATTAAATTTTACTATATATAAAGCTCTACTCTAATCTCTAACATTTACCTTATCCTAATATTAAAATGGAAAAAAACTATTTGTACATTACGTGTATGTACACAGGTACTAATTAATTGATTTGTAAATCCGCGTAAAATATAAATTATAGACCAATATTAAACCCGATTTAAGATTAGGGTTAGGGTCAGCTTTGGGATTGGAAGAGGTTATAGTTTATATAAAATTTTGCAAGGAATTTTTTTTGTTAGAGCCCGAAGAGTGGTTTCATAAGCAAAATTTTAAGTTATCATATGTACCTGTGTTGAGTTATTATATGTACCCGTGTTTATACACTAGTGTACAAATAGTAATTGCCTATTAAAATATTTGATTTTTATTTAATAAAAGTTGCTTGTTTTGTTTATTTTTTTATTTATTATAGATCACAGATAATAATCACCTATGGTGATTATTAGTTATTTCCTATTTTTTTTTAATTTTAATTAAATATTTGAGTTTTTTTAATTTATTTTAACTTAATCAATTTTTTTTTAATTTATTAACTTCTTTTTTTTTAATTTATTAACTTTAGTTTTTTTTTAATTTATTAACTTTAGTTTTTTTTTTAATTTATTTAATTTATTTATTTAATTTATTGCTTATTTATTTAATTAATCATTTTTTTTTAGAACTAAGAAAAAAAAATGGGAACAATAACAAGAACGGTAAGAAGAAAAGAAAAAGAGAAAAAGGAGCAAAAAATCAAAAAATTAAAGAACAAGAATGAGCAAGAAAAAAAAGAAACAGAACACAAATAGCAACAAAATGGGACAAGAATAGCACTAAAGAACAAAGCGACAAAGATGAAAAAAGAAGCATAGTACAGAAGACGAAAACGAATAATTCTAAGCTCTGCTGACAAAAAATCAGCAAAAACATGTTAATAAAAACTCAAATACAAATAAAAATGACTCGACCAAGAACAAAAAAAAACTTACTAGAAGAATCACCAAGAAATAATGAAGAAATTCACAGAAGAATCTACCAAAAAATGACAAAAAAGAAGTACTATAAACTGATGAAGAGTAACACCAAGGTGAATGAACACACTGAAAATAATGAAGTATAGAAAGAACCCACTAAAAACTAATAAAAACCTATTAAGAGCCCACAGAAAAATGATAAAAATGATAAAGAAGAACCCACAAAAAAACTTGCTAAACAACTGTTGAGAAATTGTGAAAAACATTCATGAAAACCCTACCACCAAAACTAACAAACTTACCAAAAAAACTTGCGAAAATGACAAAGAAAATATACAAACACAATGGAAAAACCTACTGAATTACCAAAGTAATGAGAAATTTACGTGACTTCAAGGCTTCAACTACGACTCCAATAATGGCTCTAACAACGATTTCTTTGAGGCTCCAACAATGACTTTCACAATAACTAAAAAAATATTAACATTAGTAAAAAAAAAACAAAAAATAATAAAATAAAGAAAATTACTACTTATATATTGCCAGTGGTGAGCATCACCAGTGATTAACAAAAATTAATAAAAAGTTTTTCGCCGAAATAAAAATTAAAATTTGATTAATTTTAGAGTTAGGGTAAGAACTGGGATAGGGCAGTGAGGTATAGTTTATACCAAAATTTTACGAGAAATTTTTTTTGTTAGAGTCTCAAAGGTGATTTCATAGACAAAATTTAAAGATACAAAATATACATTGGTGATGATCACCACTGGCAATAAATAGCAAACTTCTAAAATAAAATACAAAAAAAAAAATCTTATCTTATTTATATGATTGTTGTGATTGGCTAATCATATGGGTCGCTATTTTAGTTTTTTCTAAGTTTTAAGTATTATATGTAAAATTTTATGCTAAACAACTTTTATATGCTAACTTTGGAAATTTTAAATTTTCTTATAAAAGTTTTTTTTACTAAGCAATCTATCTTTATAACTTAGAAAAAGTTGTTCAAAATAAAATTTTATATTATATAACATGCTATTATATATATTTTACACTTTATTAAGTAAAATTTTTAATTTTTAAAAAATAAAATTTTTTGTTTACAAAATTGTGCGACTTGATTGATCAGAATCAGGGTGAGACATGTTATGGGTGTAACGAATTTATATTCCCGATTTTATTAAAAAATTATTAAAAATATTAAATTACTTGAAATTTTACTAATTAATTATGGGCTGGTACAAAAAGATTTGTACCTCAAATAGCTTTGATTAAAATATTTTTTGTACAAATTAATTTTTAATTTTTTTAATTTAATATACTTACGGTATTAGATTACTGGATTGATAAAAATAAAATTTTTTTGATTATTTTATTGATAAAATAAAAAATTTATTAATAGTAACTTTTTTTTTTTATTATTAAACTCTAGTTCTATTGCTAGGGGCGCGAGTGGCGCTCTTTATTCAAATTTCAAAGGTCGTATGTTACATTTTTTACATCAGGGGTTTCTATCCTAATTAACCTATACCTCCCTCCTATTGTTTGTTTTCCCGAGGGATTCAGCCGGCCCACCACGCCCTAGTGCCCCGTACCTCACGGATCTTAGATAGCTTTAAGGTTGTCAATGTCCGCCGGTGCGCTATATAGGTTGGCCATTTTTCCCACGCCCCAGGAACACTTTCCATTTTCAGTTGGTGCAGTATCGTCAGGTACCCCTTACACATTTCTCGATTTTCTTTTTATAGTGGATATCCCTTATGTTTATGACGTTTCTTGTCAGATTTTCTTTCCTTTTCTGGATGCTGCATGACCTTCGTGGCTATGTCACGCAGCTCTTATCACTGTAGTACCATGTCCATAGATGGAGAAGAAGTGCGAAGCCTCAATGTAGATCCTGGCCATTCGTGGTCCCAACACAGTTTTTGTCATCCACTAGACTCGAACTGGCGACCTTGCGAATGCGACCCCGGAGCGCTAACCACTATGCTATCTGACCCAGGGTCATAGTAACTTTTTTTAAAAATATTTACTATATAATTTACTATAATAATTTATACATATACACAGTATTGTACATTTTGGTTGTCCAAGGTCTTTTTTGGCTTGTCCATGTCCAAAATTGTCCAAACGTCAAGTTTGTTCAAAGCTTTTTCAGGCTGTAATAATTAATAAATTTATCTAAAAAATATATAACTATATATTTTTTTAAGTACTGAACACATTCCAGTTAAAATTAAAATAGATTATCTTAATAAAATTTTAAGTAATTTTACTTTATTTAATTGTCCAAAATTGTCCAAAATTGTCCAAATCATTGTTTAAAGCTGTCCTGTAAAACACTGTATATGTGTATATAGTAAAAAAAATCAAATTAACTTACTTTAAAGCTTAATTTCTTCACAACTAGTAATTCAATTTTGCTCAAATTTTAATCATATTTTTATTATATGCACATTAATGCACTTGTGTAGTACAAGCTCATTGAACTGCATATTGGTTGCGAAATTAATTAAATATCTTTTTTTTAAAAAAAATTTTTTTGGTTTTTTTTCAAATATAGTAAATTGTACATGCTTAATTATTAAAATAAAACTGTGTTAAAACAATAAAAATAATATAATAAGTTAGATTAAAACCTATTTTATTTTGATACTAAAAAATTTTTAACAATTAATCAAGAAAAAAAATTTTTCCTTAGTGTCAAAATTATGAAATTTTTTGAGATACAAATCTTTCTGCACTGGTCTATATAACTTTTCGACTAAGTAAACTTGTTCAAAACAAAAACCATATCAAATTAATATATTGTATTATATTTTTCTTAATATTTGAATAAACTAAGAACTGGAAATCAGCATAAGCCTGGATTATAATTGTCCAAAGCGTAACAAGAACTCTATAGTACAGCAATAGACACGATTTTGTATTGGATTCCAGTCATGTGCAGCCAATCATCTATAGAGATCGACACAGATTAGGCCGATGTTTATTCTTGGCTTCGGTCACTAACAAGTATTTGTTTTTCTAGTATATATTAATATTACTATATTATTTAATTAATTATAAAATATGGTTTTGTTGATTAGCAAAATTAATTGGTTTATTATTATATAGGCAGCTGGACAGACAAATATTTGCAGATCAAACATTAAAAATAGAAAGTTCTTTACTTTGCTTCAGATTAATAATGTTTAATTCAGTTCAGCTTACCTCACTAATGCTCATTTCGTAGATATAATATTTCACCAACAACATTTCACTAACATGCTATTTTGTCGACATTTATTTTTCATTTTACTGACAATTTATTTCACTGAAACTCATTTCACTGACAAAATATTTCTAGTCATTGTCGTTAGGGTAAGGCTAGAATTAGAGTTAAAGTTAGTGGAATTTATAAAAGAAATTTGTCTATGAAATGAGCTTTAGTGAAAAAAATTGTTGGTGAAATAAACTTGTTAGTGAAATAATTGTCAGTGAAATAAATATATCAGTGAATTTTTGTCAGTAAATGTTATGTCTACGAAATGAGTGTTAGTAAAGTGATACGTATTTATTTAATTTTGGTAATTTTTATTAAAAATTCAAAATTAAGCATCTTTGTTATAAATATAAAATAAAATTACCAAAATAATATATTGTTTTGTGCTAAGCAAGTTTACTTAAAACAAAAGGTTGGAATCAATTAGTAAAATTTATAAAATAATAGTATTTTGTATAATTTATTAATAAAATTATTGCAAATACTATTTTATTTATATTTTTTACTAATTAATTATAATTTTTTGCACTAAATAAGCTTGTTTGGTATTAAAAATATATCAAATTAGTATGTTTTATCTTGCTTTTCTTAAATTTAAAAAAAGAATACTTGATTTTGAAAATTTTTATTAAAAATTCAAAATTAAGTATTTTCGTTTCAAATTTTAAAATAAAGGTGTTATTTTATGGCGACATGTGATCAACCAATCAAAATTGCTCATATGAGCACGTGACAACTGATGTTAATAGGTCATCACGTGAATTATGTGATTGATTTTAATTGGTTATCATATAATATATATTTCAAAATTTATTAAATTTATGAATTTATTAAAAAAAAAATATTGCAATAGAATCTATACTAAAAAAAAACAAACAAAAAACTCCTATTGTGCTCTTTCATTAATTCAGAACTTAAGTACTTTGTTTTTCTTTAAGGCACCAAACAAAGTCAAGAAAATTAATATCGTTGGATTTCTAGTAAAAATCAACAACTCCAACGATGACAACTCCAATGATAACAATTTCAATGACAAATACTCTATCAATAATAACTTCAGTGACAACAACTCCAATAATAACAACTCTAATGACAACTTCGTCACAAATTCTAAACAAAAAATATCTAAATAAAAAAAGTTAGTTCAATAAAAAAACTAAAAAAAAAATCAAAAAAAAAATCTTATCTTTAAAAGCCTATCCACTACTGGTTTTAAACAAAAAAATGAAACCAAAAAAAATAAATAAATAAAAAAACTAAAATACAATAAATCAAAAACTCTTCCCATCGATCACTGTGACCAAAATTGGAGCTAAAGAATTTTTTTAAATTTAATCACAATTATACTAAGTAAACATATAAAGTAGCCTTAAGGAAAAAGGTGAAGCAAGAAAAATCATATATAGCTTATTAGAACAGTTTTAATCCTTTTAAAGATACAAATTTTGAAATACAAGAAAATTGCATTCTTCCAAAAAATTTTTACAAAGGAAAAAACTTTTTGGAGAAATTGTCATTACCATGTGTTGCAGATCATTAGCAAAACAAATCAAACAATCGCTTTTGGAAAGTAAACAATAAATAAATCGGGACAAACAGATTTAGAAGTTGACGAAACAATAAAACAATAAACAACAACAACAAAACAACAAAACAACAAACAAATACATGCAAAACAACATGTAAAATGCTTGAACTTCCTAATTATAAAAATTTCTTTAACAAGTTGGAGGACGAAAGGTCATTAGTACAAAAAGAACAAACAAAATTTTTTGGAAAGAGGATAGGAAAATTGCAAAGTATTTAGGCACTAGTGAAGTGTACTTGATTTCAATCGTTTGTAATATATTGCATTTTCATACATATGCTTACCACAAGAAAGCAAGAGAACAAGGTTTAACAAAGAAGGAAGAATTTCTGTTAGATCAGACTAATAATAGTACTATGAAAGTTGAGGGCATAGTTGGTGTCCAAGTCCAAAATGGTATTAACAAAGATAAAGATAACTTTATTCTGATAGAAGTTTTGTATATGAAACATACAAACATTAAAAGCAAAAATAACAATAAGGTGGAAATGGAGAGAGAAGCCACGCCACATTAAAACATAATAAAGAGCAAAATAGAGCTCAGAGTATGAACATTAAAATTAAAAACAAGCCAGTTGATATGGAATTACTACTATCACAACCAAGTGTTAAGGTTATTAGTAGGATAAGCAATATAGAAATAGAAGCACAAAGCAATTTACACAAACGAAATCATGAAGAAGGAGAAAAATCGGTATGCAATCATGTCAATGAAATAGAAACAGTCAAAGAAATTTTAATACAGGAAGAGTGTAGCATGCTAGACTACGGGCTTAATGAGCATATTATCAGAAAAGCTCAAATAAAAAAAGAATTAATAGCAGTATTAAATAACAAAAGGGCCAAACAATATGAAAACATATACAATTCAGTATGGGCTCCAGTAAACAAAATTACATCCCAAAGGATTAAAAACCAGTGTTTGAAATAGTGATCTGAACCGGGTTAAACTGGTTAACCAATAACTAGACTTGTTGAAAAAATCTGTAACCGGTTAACCCTAATTAAAACCTTTGGTTAACCGGTGAAACCTATAAATTATTTATAATAGTTCATCATCAGAAATAATAAAAACTATAATCATATAATTGCAGTGCTATATTCGAATTTTTCGATTTATTTAAAATTTCATAGTAATTTTTGTCAATAAAAAATTTTTGATTTTGATGCAAAAGATTGAAATGAAAGAGCAGTAATACTTACATTGCAAGCTTAGATTTTATCGCCAAATCTCGTAAGTTTTTTGATTGGTTGTGTAGTGAATCTTGTCCGGAATCTCAATTAATGAATTGTATTCAGATATTCGTACATTTACAGAATATCTGGATATATCATTCATCATATAAAGCATTCAAAACCTTATTGAATTTATAAGATCACTACAAATATATATTGTTCTAATATCATACTGAATTTTAATTTCATTCTCTATAATATATCCGGGGCTTTTTAATAAATATTTCTTATTATATATCGGGCCTTTACATTTTGCCAAAATATTTATTCGCATTATTGACCTGGGTTTGATCCATGGTAGGTCTACTATCTCGCATATACCAGGAACGTAGTCATGCTTGCACCGCGGAGTGTATGGTTTTCTGCCATCTAGAATGGCGAGTTTGCAAAATCTTTCATTTGATTGGACATTAAAAATATGATTTCACATGTTAATGTGCTATGTGTGTAATATAGTATACATACTGTTATTCATGTATGAGCATGCCAAATTTGATATTTGTGTTATCCAAGATATCATACCATATGATAAAACAAGATATGAACTATTCTCTATATCTATCAACTGAATTAATTTTAAAATGTACTTGTATAAAGTTACTAGTTTTAGCGTGACTGTGTTGCGCAACTACCCTAATTATATATTCTATCTCTGAGTAACACGGCTAGGGTAGCCAAAAAGTACAGTTCACAAGTCTGCCAAGCCACATAAGTAAAATGAAAGAACTACATTATATGTAAGATATATATATGACGTTCCTAATATAAATTATATATATATATATATATATTTTTTTTTTTTTTTTTTTTTTTTTTTTTTTTTTAAACCATATTTTTTTTTTTTTTTTTTTTTTTTTCCTGTGTTTTCTCTGTTCCGGGATTTCTTCAGGGTCGCCTTCTATCGCCGATAGGCTGTTTATTAGCACCCTGCTTTTTTTTCACAAATTTTCATAGATTTTCTTTACTAGTCTGTTTGTAAATTCCACTGTTTTCTTTTTGTCTTTTCTTCCTTTCTTCGTTAGGATGTCACTCTTAGTTATTATACTGATCGGTATTGCTTCTTCTCCTCGTTTCAAATTTTCTTTTATTCTTTGGGTAATCTCTTCTAGTTCTTATCTTTGCACCTTTCTTTCGTCCTCCGTTTGTTCTAAAGCTTCGAATATTGCGTCTTCAATCTTGTAATGGTTCTCTTTACATAACAACCAGTGCGTTTGGTCTTCCTGTTCATTTCCACATCTTCTGCATAGTGTGTCCATGTATTTCTTTGCGTCCCTGTAATGTAAGTATAGTAATGTCGGCAATTCTTTTAGTAGCATTTTTACCTTAAACGTTTTTAGTCTAGAATCCTCTTTTGACGTCCTTCTTTCTAGCGGTCTACCGTAGTAGTTTATGTTGCCGTACGTAAGTTCCCAATCTATCTCTGTCTTGTCCGTCGCCATCTCTTGGTTCCTCTTTAGCGTTCTCCACTCTGCTACATTCTCTCCATTTATTATTCTTTTCATAAATTTACGTATGTTATGTGAAATCATTTGTTTGTCATATGTTGCGTAGTAACTCCTATTGTCGAATTTGTATACTTCAATCTCCACTTTTGTCTTTGGTTCTTCTATTTCCTTTTTCAAATTTTTGTTCAACCTTGCTTCTATCTTAACCTGTTTATTTTCTAACATTATTTTTACGGCATGTGCCAAGTGTCCTAGGTTTTCTTTAATTAGTGTCATTTTCGTAGTCGTTTGGTCTCTTATTTTCCCCGCTATTTTCATCACCATTTCTGAATTTGTATTGACTTTAATTGTTGCCTTCTCTTTACATATCGCTATCAGTATTGCTAATGATGTCAGAGCTAACTTCTCTTCTGATGGCCATACAATATTTTCAATTTTAAACTTTATCTTCTGTTCTGTATCTAGTATAATCGCTGATAGGTACGACTTCTCCCCCTTCTTCTTTCCTGTCTTTTCAGTTATCACCTCTACCTCGACTTCTTTCTTATTTCCTATTTCTTCATGTTTCTTCATCAATACTTCATCCATGTTTCTGAAATTTTTTATAAATCTCCACGACCTTATTGTGCTTTTACTCATGAATATTTCTTTTGCGAATCCCTCTTCTTGTTTCTTTCTCCTTCTGAATGCCATAATTATGTCTGCTATATTACCATATATTCTTCTTTTGCGGTTTACTGTTAGTGGTGTCACATCTTTAATCAACTTCGTCATTGTTCCTGCCGTGGTCCGAGTTGCTATGTGCTCTATGCACCCGACGCACTTTTCTGTTATATTATTCCCTTCTATATTCCAATGACTTAAATTTACTCTCCTATTCTTTACGTTTATAATCCTTCCTATCATTCCTTCTCTTGTTATTACCTATTTTCCATTTTGTAACTCCACTTCCTTAGTTTCTTTTAGCGTGAAAGGGTTTAGCTCGAGTCCTTCTACACTCGGGTTTTCTTGGTTTTGTATCGCCTCTCTCATTTCCTCGAACCATCTTGGTTTCTTGCCTTTGATTATCTTTCCTATATTATGGGGTATTTCTCCCCACTCTAAAAGTTTTGTGCCATCGCTATTTATTAGTTGTTCCTTGTAGTAAATTCGATGTTTATTCAACTTGGTTTTGATTGTATTTTTCTTTTTATTGTTCAATAATAATTCATTAACTGAGGTCCCCTTCTCTTCGAAATGCCTAGGCCATTTTCCTACTCCTTTGAACAATTGTATGTTTGTATTGTGCATATTATCTAATATTAATGCGATCCTTGTATTTGCAAATTCCATTGGGTAAACTGCGCACTCTTCCAATATTGACACGTTTGTTGCTGCTCCGTTTTGTAAGTTTTGTATGTTCACGTATAGTGGTGAGTCCTCGAAATCCTCTTGGTTCAATTCTTTCTATAGTTGACTTATTTGTTGCATTGCCTGTATATCTTTTACTTTTTTGACTCCGTATATATTGTGATTTGTTAATAGTGAGTCTGGAACAGATCTTGCTAGTCTTGCTTTCTGCTTTATGCCGTTAGTATATCTTTTTGTAATATCTTCACACATCTTTGCACTTAGTACCACGTTCTGAATTCTATAAGCTAATCTTGTTAGTATAACGCAATTCGTGATATATATGTACTGTTTTTCCGTGATTCGAGCTCTGTTTAGTCTATTTATTGCGGCCTCTACTTCTTCTTTTATCTTTTCTCTGACTTCTTTCTGTTTTTGATTTGTTCCAAACCAACATCCAAGGTATCTAAAAGGCATATTATTTGATCTTCTCTCCATTACTTCTCTATCGAAAGATATTGTACCCTCTTCTTTGGAATTTGTTACAAACACTGATTTTGTTGGGTTTACTTTGATTCTTGTTAGTTGGTAAAAGTTGTTCGCCATGTCTATTATTTTTTGCAGGTCTTCTCTCTTCTCTGCTATCCATAGAGAATCGTCCATATATGCCAGCACTGACATCCTGCATTCTACTAACTTTCCATTCGGCGTGCACGTTTGCATCTTGTACCCATTCTGTTCTTTATCTATTCTTGATATGAGAGGATCGTAGTATATTCTCCACAAGGTCGGCGACAATGGGCTCCCTTGGTCGAGACCGTCTTCTACAAGGTACTGGTTCGTTTTTCCTATATTCGTTATTACTTGGTTTTGTCTTTTCCTCATCAGGCCTTTTAGTATTTCGATGAATTTTTCCGGACATCTGATTCTTCTCAATGCTTTCCATAGTAGTTCTAAATGCACTGTATCATATGCTTTGGATGTGTCCTGTGATAGTAACCAAAAATCCTTCTTGTTTAACCAAGCATCCTCCTGTATGTTCGCTAGCCAGCTAATTGGTGCTGCTGTCGATGTATGTGGTAGCGCTGAATTGTTTTTTGGATTAAGTATTTTTGTTTCTACTAGGATCCTATTGAGTCTTATTGTCAGCAATTTGGTCATGATTTTTCGAGCGTGCCCTATTAAGGTTATCGGTCTAGTTTGTCTCAGGTCTCCGTCAAACGTTTCTTTCTTGCCTATAGGGTAGACCAGCCCATAACTCCACGCCTTCGGTGTTATTCCTGTGTCTATTGCAAAGTTTATTATTTCTAACAGAACTTCTAGTGCGTTTTGTGGTAACTGTTTGATCATCTCATTTGAAATGTCATCGGGCCCCGTTGCTTTGTTCGAGCTTGCCTCCGCGATGATAGTCATCAACTCTTGCATCTCCACTTTTTTAATCAGTGACTCATACTGTTCTTCTTCGACTTCTTTCTTAGGTTCATACTCTGCCTTCCATTCCTCCCAGAAGTCCCAATTACTTTTGTTTTCTCTTGTCCAATTTCTAAAATGTGCTCTAACCTCTTCTTTGATTTTTTCTGCTTCTACTAACAATTCTTCTCCCTTTTTTATATTTTCTATCTCTACTCTTGCTCGTCTCCTCTTCAACACACTATCTATCATCTTCTTTGTGTTGGCTTGAAGGTTGTTCTCTCTTCTTTCGATTGCTTCTGCTATTTCCTCTCTAATCTCACTATTGTTTTCTTCCTGTCTACATTTGTGGATCAACCTTCTGATTTCCTTGATTTTTAGTATGCTTTTTTGAATGTTTGTGTGTTCTAAATCTTCTTCTATCAGTTCCATTTTTCCACATTGTATCATTTCGCTTATCTTCTCGAGTTTTTTGTTTATTCCTTCTATAGCCATGCTCGGATTTAGAGGTTGCTTCAACTCTTTTAAATATTTCATTACCTTATTTATTTTAACCAGTGCTTTGTGCAAAATCGAGGCCTTTTTAGTCCTTGCTTCGAAGCCTCTCATGACTACCAATTTATTTTTGATATTGTTATTTGCCGCTTGTTTTATTGCCAGATTAAGCTTATGCCAAGCCTTGTTAAGTGTGGTTTCGTCGATAACACACTGAATCTGCAATCCTTCAACTTTATCTCCCACCTCTTTATTGAAGTTTTCCCAAGCACTTTCGTCCGTCTCCCTGTACAGGTATACTTTCTTCTTCTGCTTTTTCCTTCTTATTCTTTTGATCTCGCCTAATTGCAGTTCGGTACCTATCATCCTGTGGTCACTGTTTGCTGCCACTAAGAATTCTATACTAGGGTATTTTGCTTTCATGAATAGGTTTGTTGATATCCATATATTGTCAATCTGTGATTCTGACTCTCCTCTCTTCCATGTATAGTCCTTAATGTCATATTCATTTAGTAGACTCATCATTGAGTTTTCTTGCATCGTTTTGAATATCGGTGTTCTTTTTTCGTCCTCTTTTCTATAAATATTACTGTTAAAATATCCCATTATTACAATCTTCATTGCTCTCGTGTTGGCCTGTTCTATCCATGATTTTATCTTTTCTTGTGTACGTTTCGAAATTTTCCCCTTATCGTTTGGTATATATACCGCTATTACACGCATCCTGTTATGTTGCGGGAAGAAGAATTCTACATATATCGCCGTCCCTTCGTGTGTCTGTATGTTGTGTATATAACAACTAATGTCTGGTTTTACTAGTATTGCTACTCCCATAGATGCTTCTCTCTTTATCTCCTTATCTGGCATTGTAGCTGCGATATATATTTTATATTGTTTGTTCATTAGCTGTGTTCACAAGTCCTCTTTTTCTGCAAGCTTTGTTTCAGTTAGTGCAACTATATCCAGTTTTCTTTCCTCGAGTTCTTCTAGGATCAACCTCCTTTTTAATTCAACATTTATTCCTTGTACATTTATAGTTGACATTTGAATTTTCATTCTTTTATTTTCATTGCTTAATCCTTCAATCGTTTCAGTAATCACCTCCCTTTTGTCTGTTTCATTTCCTTTGTTTGTTTTAATTGTTGTTTTGTTCGATGAACTTGGACCACTGTTCCTTTGATTACTGTTCATGGCTTAAATTATTTCTGCCATATCTGTATCTTCTGTATCTACTATTTCGTAGTCATCTTCTCCAAACACCTTCCAGTCAGGTTCTGGAAGTTCCTTTATATTAAATACCCATTCTGGTATTGTTTCAATTCTGAAAGTTTCTTGTAGTAAATTGATCGCTTCAATTACTTCTTCTTGGGAATTTCGGACAATTGATTATATTCTTATTTTGTAGTTCTTCATTTAATTTTTCGATGCTTGTTGGGAAACATTCCTCGTCCTTTGTCTTCTTGTCATTTTCTTTTTCCCTAATCTGTATCCAATCTTCAGGTATTTTCCAGAAGAAATAAAATTCCCTTAACGCCTTAACCGCGATCATCAGCTCTTTTGTGTTTGTTATCGGTAGGGTTAGGTTCACTTTGGTTACGTCTTCCCAGTTTACTGGTAGATCTTCTAATGATGTATAGTTTACTCCTATGTATTCTCTTGGTAAGGGTGTTACCACTCTATATAAGCTTGGTATCTGCTCAATGAACCTTATTGCCGTCTCTGTCGACATTATTGGAAACTCAAACTTCTCTTTTAATGCCAGTTCCTCAGGTTTGGCTGGTAATCTTTTCTTTCTGATTATATAATCGTTGGGTAAGTATTTAAATGCATAGACTTTCCCGAGTTCCTCTATATGTGCTTTAAAATCTTCATTATCTCTTGGGCAAAACGGGAACATCTCTCTCAGTCGTGGTGTTAGATCTTGGACTGCATCAGGTAATTCCAATTTCTTTGCTGGTAGTTCGAAATAATCATCTGGTAACGCCCTCATATGGTAGTATTTACTTAATTCCTCCTTTCTCCTTCTCAGGTCCCTTAGTTCTTCTCTTTTGGTTAGTGGAAAAAGTTTCCTTACTTCCGCTCTTAGATCCTCAGGGTAGTCCGGTAATCTTTCTCTTTTATCACTGATATACGATTCTGGTAGTCTTTCGAATGCATATATTTTCCTTAGGATGATCGCTACTGTTCCCATCCACTTTGAGTTTTCTATCGGTAGCTCACAGGGTAGTCCCTTTCTTATCGTTAAAGGAATCTCTTTCCATTCTGTTGGTAGTTTTCTTCTAACTTCCACCTGAACTTCCTCGATCGCTTTCTTTAAGTCATTGTAGTTAAGGTTGTTTCGGATCCTCGCAAAACCGACTACATACAGTATTAATACTGTTATTTGGTGTGCATCCATCATTCCAAATTCCTGGTTTGTTAGGTAATCTAGGCCCAGTTTCTTCCTTAATTTGTCATAGAGTTGCTCTTTATTGTTCTTATTTAGTACATGTGCTCCGTAGCTCTTCTTGTATCGCTCTGTTGCCTCATTTAACAATTCCAAAAATTCCAGCTGGTGTTTGGGTTGTATTTCGAATCTTCGTGTAAAGGTTCTAAAGAATGCCTTGTCTCTATAATGCATTTTCCTTTCTATAGCCTCTGGAATCTTCATTTCTGTTTTTCTACTCTTGAATTTGTGTTTTATAAACTCTTTTAACTCTGCCATATCTTCTAATGCTGCTAGTATATTATTTTTATGCCATTTCCTTCCATCGAATTCCTCGGTCTTTAATTCGCTATTAGCCTTCAATACTTTGTCTATGCGTCTGCTGATTTTACTCTGTCGTTCTTCGTCAAGAGGCCTCTTTATATCTTTTCCTGGACCTTTGGCTGCCTCACTGTATGATAATTTTGCTTTTTCTTTTCCTTTCTCTACTTTACTTGCACTCTTCTTCTTTTCTTTTTCTTTTACTAATTCATTTTCTCTATTCTTTTTCAACTCTTCCTCTAGTCTTTCCGCCAACCTTTGTTCAAACTGTGGATCTAGTTTCATTAGTTGTACGTGATCGCTTAAATTTTTGTCCGATAGCTGTCGATCCTCCATTTCTGTGTCAGTTCCTGGTACCTCGGTATTTTTACACCCGACTGTCAATCCCCGGTTCCCGTGCCAAATTCCTGTAGATCAGCATTTTCTATATTCATCTGCGATGATGTCAGATCGATTTCCATTTCGGTGTTTGTTTTGATTTCCATTTCTGATGACGTCATTTCTGTGTTTTTAGTGTTCGAGCTGTTATCCCTATTTTCGAGTTCGGTTTTATCTTTTGTCAAGTGTTTTCTTTTGATTTTCTTTGTTCCTTCTATTTTTTGAGCAGCCTCTTCGTCTTGTCTAATTAATCTTTCTGTAAAACTTTCTTGTGCTGCTTCAAATTCTTTGGATGCTTCCATCCCTTTGAGCAAAGTTATCAAATCTGGTCCGAAGACCTGTTCTTGTGTAGTTTTGTCTTTTCGACTACTTCTGTCGTTCTCTGTCTTTCCTTTTCTTTTTAGCTTCTCCTAGGTGTTGTTTTAGTTTGTCTTTTTATTTAATTAATTAATTACTTAATTGATTGTACAATAAAAGCCGTGTGTTTGTGTACTCTTTTCCGTTTTTTGTTTGTTTACTTAGTGATGTACGGATGTTCGGGAAAGAGTTCTATACATATTTTTTAATATAAATTATATTACAACGATTCAAAATAATATTATTCTGTTTTTGGTTAAATAAAGATTATAATGGTTTGAACTATCCCTTAGTTTGTACTACTTTGCAGGCAAATTTGCCTGTATAATTACTATAAATATACCTCTGATCTATTTTTTTAATCATTTAAAATATTTAAATAAAATTTGGTATTATAATATTTAATAACAAGGATTATATTTTTGAATTATTTATAAGACAAAAAGTTTATGTTGCTTATAAGCTGAAAATATTAAATTTTAAAGAAATTTTTTAACCAAAAATATTTTACAATATCTTGGCGAATTCTTTAAATATTGGTTTTAAAAATATAGTTTCTAATACAATATTGTAGTTTATATAAAGGATGACAACTTTCATTATTAGACTTTATATGATTTACTTGTAAAAATTAAGACTTGTATTAGAAGTGAAAATTTTTTTATAGACGGGAACATATAAAATTTGAGAAAACTAAAGAAAAATTTTTATAGTAAAAGTTCCAAAACAAAAACTTTAAACTTTTAGTACACCAAAGTTTTTTAATAATTTTAAAAAAATTTTATAATAAAGTTGATAAAACAGAACTAATATTATATTTTTTACTTAAAAAGTATATAGCTAAAATTAATATTTAAGGGTTTATTTAAAAAATTTAAATTTTAAAATTTTCGCAGGCAAATATGCCTGCATAACAAATTAAGGGATAGTATGACAATTAACTTAAATAGTATAACTATAAAATAACCGGTTAATCATAGTTAACCATAAAAAACCGGTTAACCATTAAAATAACCGGTTTAGCACTTGGCTAAACCGTAACCCGGGTGGTTCACCAGTTAACCTGGTTATTCATTGAACGGTTCAGATCACTAGTTTGAAATTGGGTTGTGGAGTCTGCAGACCACAACAAATTTTAACCTTCTGCAACCAAATTCTAAAGTGCATATGCGAATTCTGCATATAAATTTGCAAATTTTAATTATAAATTTCAATTAAGTACTTATGCGCGCAACTAAATTTTTATAAATTCATATAATTCGCAACTATATTTTTTTATTTAGTTGCAGTCCGCAACTAATTTAAAAATTGAATTTCAGACACTGTTAAAGACTACAAGACAACTGCAACATATTTCTTCACTCTGTGAGATTTGCCAAAAGAAATAAAGGCTAAAGAAATCGAAAGTTTTTTAAGTTATTTTGGTGCAGTAACTATAATTGCATGGTGGCAAAATTTTTCCACAAAGGCAGTCTACATAAAAATTTTAGCAAACTCGGTGCAAAGAGAAAAATCGTTAAAAGAGAATTGGTCTTTGCATTTGAATCATAGTAAAACATACAGAACAATATCTGAAAAGTTCGACATAGCCAAATTAGAGAAAAGAAATAGATATAGAGGTATAGTCTCCAATATACCAACAACAGCATATGATAGTTTACTTTTGCATCAATTAAAAAAATATAACGTGCAAGCAGTATACATCTTGAACAACTGTCATAGCAACCAAAGCCAAAGAGCTTATGTCTTTTCCAAGTCAGAAGAGGAACTCTTACAAGCTCAAAAATATAATATATATTACTACTTACAAAGTTGGAATGGCAAATGATAATAGAAAATTCGGTTAAAAGAAATAATAAACAATTTCGGTATCAAAAAGAAGCTTGCTATATTACTGTATTTATCCGAAAATAAGCTACACTTTTTGGCCAAAAAGTTAACACAAAAAATTATAGGGGTAGCTTATTTTTAAATTGTTAAATTTTTCGAAAAATTGAAAAACGTACTAATAAAAAGTTGTCCAAATACCATGAAATTTTTACTGTAAGTGTATTTTGTTGCGCTGAACAACTTTACTTATTCGATCTTTTAAAGTTTACATAGTAAAAAAAAGTTTTATATGTAGCAACTGTTAACGATTTCTTTAAAAATTTTTTTGAAAATCCGAGGGGTAGCTTCTTTTGGAGGTTGCTTATTTTTGGAAACCTACGGTAACAAAGGAAAAAGACCATTATATGAAGTAGGAATAACTAGGGTACAAAAAAGAGCTAGAGATAGTAGGTTAATCCAAATCGTAGATCAGGAGTAACTCCAGATCACATAGCAGTACAAGAAAACCACTAAGAGGCGTAAAAACTGCTAATGAAAATATACAAGAGCATGTAGTAAATAAAGTAGCAACAGGTTCAAATGCTGAAGAACTGGGAAAAAGGAAAAACAAGCAGGAAGAAGAAACATGGGAAAATGCTAAGATCAGAAAAATATTGGCAGACATGCAAGCTAAATTCAAAACAATAGAGCACTTGCTTGCTTTGCGCTCCTAATTTTCACCGCAGTTAAATTAAAGAATATGGGCGAAACAAAAACCTCACTAATGCTTTATATAGGCCCAATATAATCAAAATGAGTGAAAAAAATATGATGAATAGACGTAAGAAAGAGAAGTCAGTTTTAATTCAAGAGAAAAAGAACATAGTTTTGAAAATTGGAATACACAACATAAACGGATTAAAACAGAGGGCACAAAAATTAGACAGTTTATTAGAATTAGTTTCAGAGGAGAATATCAGAATTGTAGGTTTAGTAGAGACAAATCTCTCTAAAAATAAGGGAATTTCGCAATTAACAAGGGTCATAATTTTAGGAGTTTCTGGCCGAAAAAGAAAATAGTTAAGACAAAGGGCTCGGGAGTTGGAATCTTAATTAGAAATGATTGGGAGAAGCATTTAGTACATTTGGTTAGAAAGAATGAATATATAAATAGAATCAAATTTTTATTTAAAGCAATTGAAGCTAGTAATAATAGTAGTGTACATACCTCCTAATAACAAGGAAATGTGTAAAATCATTTAACAAGAAATAGTTAGAAGATACCTGAACAGATCTTGTGTTAGTCAATTTGTCATTATGGGAGATTTTAATCACATTACTGATGCACATCTATACAGAGAAGTAGTTGGCGAAAATAAAAATAGTAAGATCCTCCCCTTACATAGGTGGCCTAGAAATCAGAATTTTCAAGATACATTTAGATTTTTGAATCCAAGCCGGAGATAATTTACTTGAAGCAATAATCTAAGCAAATCAAGAATAGATCAAATCTGGGTGTCTGAGAACTTAGTAACAGGCTTAAAAAAATTGACAATAGATATGTTTCATATACAAGCAGTGACTATCAGTTTGTATCGACTACTATTCAAATGGATCCCTTAATCAGAAACTATAACAAAGCTACCATGAAGAGGAAACAATCAACGAGATAAGTATTCCTGTATGAAAAAGCCACAAAAGAAGATTGGTAAAATTATGCTAAAGATCTGAATTTATTTCTGGAAAGGAAGTTGGAGTCTAGCAAAGGAGTTAAAAACCATAGGGCCAATTTATCTTTAAATGAACTCTGAGATATTTTTCAACAAAGTATCATTTCTGCTGCTAACAAAATTTATCAAAGAAGAAGATGTTAATGGGAGAGGACCAAAAACATAGGAAGCAGCCTAAAACAGATATTTGGGATGCAACACAAGACTTAGCAAAGTAATAAGAATATTACAAAAATCAAAGAAAGGAAGCTTAAATATAGACGAAATACAAAGGTGCAACAATACAATTGATTTTATTAACTATGGTCAGGGCATGCAGATACTGAAAATTAAAAATCTAGCTGAAGAGGTAATTATTGACTTAAAGCGATAGTGGAAGCTCTTAAACACAAGAGCAGCCGTTGAAAGGTCAAGAATTAAGAGATTAGAAATTGAAGACCACATAGAACGTAGATGTGCTATGATTGAGGACAACCAAAAGAGAATGCTCAGAAGCCTTCTTAATAAACTATGGAAGTCAATTAAATTAGATCGTATCTTTGAACAAGATAGTGTGGATAGGAATCTAATAACAGAGGAAGTGGCAGTGCTCGAAAAGACTATGTTACATTTCTAGCAGCAATTTCGAAAGAGAAAAACACACTTAAGTTCTATGTTCAATGAATGGAGTAGAATATATAAGCCTTTAGGAAAAATTAAAGAAAGCTGATACATGGATTTAGAATCAGAAATATCGCTAAAGAAATGGTTTTTAGCAATCAAAGAAAGCAAAAACACCTCAGCACCGGGGCAGGACCCCAAAGAACTCTGATACAACTCAGATGATTCTAAAAAAGAAAATTTTGTATAGAAATTCATCAAACATTGCATTTTTATATAGTAAATTTTCAAATTTTGCTTTATTTTATACATCTATTTGACTAAAATATTGCTAAGATTATACAAACTCAGATCTGAGTTGTATCAGAGTTCTTTGGGGTCCTACCGGGGCCTTCTGGTATTGGTTATAGATTAATTAAACAAGCAAGTATAAGCTTCCAAGAAATTTTCAGGCAATTGGCCAACAAATATTTAATAGAGGGTGACATTCCAGATAAATGAAATTATCACAGTTGTATTTAATTCCTAAAAGTAAAGAATGGGAGTACTCGTTAAGCAAAACAAGACCAATAGCATTGCTAGAATTATTCTGAAAATGTGTTACAAGAGTTTTGAACAAGAAATTAGCTAGAGTTTTTGTTGAGAACAAAATTCTCGAAGGACCAAATTTTGCAGGATTACCTGGGTATTCAACTGAAAATCCAATTCATATTATGAATATGTTGATGGAAGATGCAAAAGAAAAGGGAAAAAAATGTGAATATTATTTTAAGACATGTGTAAGGCTTTTGATTCAGTATCTCTTTCATCTTTAGAGTTGGCCATGAACAGATTAAAATTACCAAGTAAAAAATTAAAATCATTATAAACCTTTTTGAAAGAAGGAAAGCAAAGGTAATTACGGCATTAGGACCAACTGATCCACATGAAGCGGCAGATGGGGTCGATCAAGAAGAAATTTTGTCACCCCTTCTATGGCATATTTTTTATGATCCTTTGTTATGTTGCATAGAGAGTAATAAAGATTTAGGATATAAGGTCCAGAAGAAATAACAGATTGGGCTAGCAATCATACAGGAAATCTGAGATGAGGTTTTCAGTATTAGCGTATGCAGATGATACGACATGAATTGCAGAAAACAAATCTTAGCTCAGAAAGATAATGAAAATAGCAAGCAATTTCTTTCGAATAAATGATATTCAAATAAACAGAAAGAAATTCAAGCTTTTAATTTTAAACTCAAGTTTACACAAAGAAGAAAGGTTTGTGCAGTTTGAAAATGAGATAGTTCAAGCTGAGAGTATAGAGACAACCACTCGTTTTCTGGGAGTGTGGCTAAATGGAAAGATAAAGGAATCTTTAGTAAAGAAGAAAGCACGTGACATAGTAAGACAATTCACGATTGCATTAAATTGGAAAAAACTTTCTTTAAGCCAACTGGTTTATATCAACAATAGATGTTTACTCCAAAACTTAGTTACATTCTACAGCTCTCAAAACTCTCAACTCAGGCTCTTAACAGCATACACCAGCCTTATATCCGAATGGTTAAACATAAACTGGACATTATACAAAAGGCAGGCAATTACATTATCTTACACAAAGGTTTTTTAGGGTGTAAGCCTTTGGCTCAAGAAATTGTAATGAAACAATTAACAGATCTTCAAAAAAAAATTAAATACCAAAGGCAGTCTGACAGAGCTAACGATTATTAGAGCCAAACAAGGTTTTCGGGATGCATGTATAACAGAGAAAACATGGCCAGAAATGGACGAAACTTGGCTTAAAAAAATTTGGAAGGACAATTTAACTTGTATATCTATACTCAAAGCACAGTCTAATGGCATTACCTTTCAAACGAAACAACTTTTTATATGCATCGAAAATAAAGGAACAAAGATAAGAGAGATAGTAGGTGTAGAGGTCTTTCTTAAAGTGCACAAATCATTAAGCAGGATGAATTTGTTTTTTATAGAGCAGCTGTTTGATAAAAAGATAGAAAATCTTTTTTCGTGGCAAGAGCTTAAGGTAGTAAAGAGTTTACCAAATAGAGGCAAAAAGGCAAATTGGTTCATAAAGGTAGAGAAGTTACTTCTAACAGACAACACATCAAGGCAGATAAAGGGTTTTCAATTAGGGGTACCTAGCAACCCTTTAATTTTGGAATAGAAGTTGAGTAGGGTTTCAGAGGATAAAAGAAAGAAGTAAGTAATTTGCTTTCACTTAGTCCAAAGTGGCGAGATTAATGTTGGCAAGATCTTGAAAAAGAGAGGAAAGTTTTTTTTAGTTCAAACCAAAAATATAAGAGCAAAAGAACAAAGGAAGATGCAGATTGTTGTAAAATGGTTAGAGAAGTGCAGAAAATTACGTAATTAGGGTTTACATAGATCATACCCCCTCCCCACCTAGTGATAGGACTATTGACCAATCAAATTTAACCTTTATAATATTTAAAAAAACTTAAAGGTCTTTAACCCCACGATTGATAAAAGTTGCTACATAGTAAAGTCTAAATTTTACTAAGCAAATCGATTAAAATCGATTAAGTAAACTTATTCAGCAGATCAAAATACACCTATTATAAAATTTACATAAGAATTAGAGAAGCTTTTATTAATTGACTTTTGATTTTTACGTTCGACGGAAAAATTAAAATTTTTTAAAAAAATATATTCGACAAACGTAAAAATCAAAAGTTAAATAATAAAAATTCTTCAATTTTAATAAAAATTTCAGGGTACATGCATTTTGACCTGCTGAATAAGTTACTTAATCGATTTTAATCGATTAACTTAGTAGAATTTAGACTTTACTATGTAGCACCTATCTGCGATTAACTAAAAATCTATTTAACTTTAATATTATTGGCTATTTATACTATATATATATATAGAATGTGATATTTGGGGACCCCCCATCCCCTAAAAAATTATGTGATTTTCTGTACTTCCCTTAAAGAAGAGTACAACATGTCAATACATACAAATAAAGCAATCGGTAACATACCTAATACAGTAGCGCAGAACCCATCAAAATACAGGACTCTTCTAAGCCAATTAAGAACAAATAATAAAGAAACTAAAGAGGGTGTTGTATCAGATGACCTATTTAGCACTTTAGATAGGGTTATTATCCAAGATCATGTGGTGGAACTAATATATATGCAAAAGCTAGGTTCTGGTCTAACGTATATGCTTGTTAGTCAATATTACTGTTTGTTAGCGGCAGGCAATATGAGTTTTCAAGGGGTGGCAATCAATTAATCAACAATCACTTCACCGACATAGCATTTCACCGACAATTATTCACCATCACGTTCATTTTACCAACAGTTTATTTCACCGAAGCTCATTGCACTGACAAAGTAATTCTGGTCATTGTCGTTAGGGTCAGGGTAGAATTAGATAGAATTAGGGCTAGGGTTAGGGTGCTTTTTGAAAAAAAACTTGTCAGTGAAATGAACTTCGGTGAAACAAACTGTCGGTAAAATGAACTTGTCGGTGAGTATTTGTCGGTAAATGTTATGTCAGTGAAGTGATTGTCGGCGAAATAATACGGACCCGTTTTCAAGTATATACAGATGGTTTTTTAGTCAAAAAGAATGTGAGAAAAGTTATGAAAGCCAGTTGGATATGGCTGGATTCCTCAAAAAACTTAAAAATAGCAGAAGAGATATAGGATTTGAGTCTTGGTCTTCTTCAACAAAGGCAGAGTTAGTAGCAATTTGGATGGTTTTATTAGTAGCACCAAAGAAAGTAGATATAGTAATTAATACAGATAGTGCGGTGGCAATTGCAAGCCTGAGTTCAGAAGTACAGTTAGAGGCATTTCACCATTGGAATAAATACAAAAGTTATAGTCTAATTACAAAATTCACGACCTTTCGAAGTCAAAAAAAATTGTACTTAAATTTAATAAAATCAAAGGTCATAGCGGAGAGAAATGGAACGAAGAAGCGGACAAGTTGGCAAAAAAAGGGACAGAGCTCGCCAAGTTAGAGAATCTGAAGCTGAAGAAAAACATAAGGCTTGACATCACTTCTATATGGAAAGGAAGTTACATTGAGATGCCACTTCATCTCTTCATCAAGCAGATCTTTGAATTTAAAACTGGTTTGGATTTTCGATTCTCAAGAGTCATAAAATAAGTCGAACCAGATGAAAAGGTTATTAAGCACTTC
Organism: Gigaspora rosea; assembly: GCA_003550325.1. NCBI lineage: Eukaryota > Fungi > Glomeromycota > Glomeromycetes > Diversisporales > Gigasporaceae > Gigaspora > Gigaspora rosea. The sequence goes on along the minus strand of QKWP01001257.1, from coordinate 30,510 downwards.
TGGGCATTGTTTTAAAAAAATTTAAAAAGAAAAATGAGAATCAGATGTAAATCAAAGGAAACAAGCAGAAGAGTAGCTTTTAGATTGAAGTGCTTAACTAATGAAGTACCAGCATTATTAGTTCTCAAGCGAAGAAGATCAGATATCTATCCTGAAAGCAATTGCATTCATTGTAACCAAGAAGAGGAAGAAACACTCAACCATATGACTGAATGTGAAAGTTATATACTGCATTGGCTTAATATCGAGGGAGCAGCCTTCTCAATTGTACAAGAGAATATCCCACAAAAAATATTCTCAGAAGTTGACAGTAATAAGTTAAGGAGGGCCTTATTTGAAACAAGTAGAACTGCGGTTCAAGAGCTAAGGAAAAGCATAATTCGGGTTTCTTTCTGCAAAAGGTTTTAGCAAGTCTTAGAACACTTCTTATCACAAGAAAGGCAATGTTGGATTTTGTAGAATGCTACAAAGCTTTAGTAGAAAACAGTTTTTATGATCTAGTTTGGCAAACCCATTGCGTTACTGTAGCAAAATGGGAGTCTTAACTGGGTATCACAAGAAAACAAAAAAGAAGGAAACTAGATCCACACATTGGGAATGGAAGTAAAAGAGCTGTTCATTCATCTGAGAAAGCAGCTTTCGACGCTCTAGGTTCATCCATCGTTGCATCAGTCATGAATACTGAAGAAGGTGTGCCAAATCAAAAAAAAGAATCTGAAGATGAAAAAAGGAATCTGTTGGAAGAAATGATAGAAAATTTTATAATCAATGGCATTAAGCCTTTTTGGATTGGTTTTTGACAGAGCTGACTACAATCTCTAGTTTTCTGTTAAAAACTAGTGCAACAGGTTGCATCTGGGCGTCTTCGGATAGCTGGATGATGCCGAAGGGTTTATTATATACAAATCTTAGATTAGTATGTAAACTTATTAATGTAGCACCGACAAGACTGTCAAAGTATTAAAAAAAAA